>JAVQJD010104642.1:0-51720 GCA_036023655.1 Nannoperca australis
TGTGTGTGTGTGTGTGTACAGTCCATTGCAGTCTGCAACTGAAACCTTAAAAGTATGTGTCTCCAGGATGGTGGGGGTTAAATGCTTAATGCACTTTGTGAAATGTTCCTTTAGGATCACCGTTCGGTGAATTGTACTTGATCTATAGAATTAAATCTACGATATTGTAATAGGTTCTGTCAGATCCCTTTTTCCTCTCATGGTTTTCTCTGCTTCCTGTTATTCCAGGCCTGCCAGGTGCGCCAGACAGCTTGCCAGGAGTTGTCGGCAGCTTTCTGAATTGGTCAAATCTACTTTAGATTACTGCCCAACTCCAGCGAGCTGCCAGGACGGACCACACAAAGCACCGTGTCCTTGTTTGATATAATCATGACACTTTGCTTGGCCCGGACAAAGCTCCAAACAAGCACAGAGGACAATGGAGGGAAAGTGTCAGAGGAGAAGAGAAATGAGGGTGGAACGAAGTGAGGGAGATTCAAATGTACTGCAATCTGTGGGGGGAATGAGCATGTTAGGATGTGAACTCAATCTGCTTCCTTAGAAGCCTTTGTGAGGCTTTGTGGGAAGGTAGGAGAGGTTGCATGCATGTGTGTATGAGAGAGAGGGAGATTACCTGCATGTTGAAGACTTCATCCGAACTCTCCGACTGCCCTGTGATGTTACTGACTTCATTGGAGGCCTGAGATGAGAGGGAGGATGAGGAGTAGCGGTTCACCGCGGGGTAGCTGAGGGGGCTGAAGGTGTGAGAAAGAGAGAGGTGGTCATTGTGGCGTTCTGTAAAGGGAGATTAGGTTATAGCATTGAGTTTCTTTAGCTTTAAGAGGTTTCACTCACCGAATATTTAGCACGAGGACGACAAAAGACAGATCGACAGACCGGGAGGGGAAAAGACAAACAGAGAGACGGAAAATGTCAGATTATAAGATGATAATCGATGCAGCAATCAAAGCATTTCATCAAGGACTTGTCTGCCAAAAGGAAAAAGTGTAAAAGAAAGGTCAGAGGACAAACACAAGGGGATTTCTAAAGGAAGGTTAAAGCCTTAAAGTCTTTACAAAAAAAACATCCTAAAAAAAAAAAAAAGTACGCTGGTTTTGTGTTGCCAAACAGAGTACAAAAATCTAATAAAATCTCAATGAGTAAAATGTGAAATGTCACCGGGGATTGAGGTGATGTGTGTGTCTGTATCTTTCTGTGTGGCAATGCCCCTTGGGATCAGACTGTGGAGGCAGAATGTCGCAGGTAGACAGAGTGGCAGGGTCAGTGAATACATCAACCGACACACACACACACACACACACACACACACACACACACACACACACAGTCTGCCTGCTGGCCTGGCAGCAGCCACACAGAACTATCCCTGTGGGCGCCAGCCAGCCGCCCCCACCTATTGTATGCCCAGATGGAGCCACACCGGTAAAGAACACGAGGAAGTAGAGAGCAAAGGCACAGAGCGTAGCGTTCAAGGTGAGGAAACAAAAATTTAAAAAAAGAGAAAGAGGCAGAGGTCTGCAGTGAAGGGCAGTACATCAAGAGAAAGCAGAAGAATGTGAGACGATATGACGCAGAAATGAAGCACTGAGGTAAAAGAGCTTTTTGGGTTCTTTTGAAATTTCTAATAATGAATAAAAAGATTAAGAAATAAAGGCATAGAAGTAACATCAATACATATCATAAATCATACATCAGTCAAATACCAAAAAATACAAGAAAATAGACAACAATGTTTTATGAAATGGGTCGTCACCTCCGCCTGGCAACCCCTCTGCCACCGTCTGGGCTGATGATGTTGGGCACAGAGTTCCGGCAAGTTCGTGGGCTCCCGTTGGTGAAGTGCACTGGGCTTGCACGCACATAAGCCGGAAACTCCTGGGGTTATAAAAATGGAAAAGAGGAAGTGCACATGATTTAATGCTTCTCCGTACCAGCGTGAGGCATGTAAATAAAACACACACATAAATGCAGATAAAGGAAGTGTGTTTAATGAAGGGTGGCTTTCTCCTCGGAGCACTAAAGGGGTCATTCACTCGGAAGCCTAAACACAGCTGCCGGTTTCTGTTGTGTATTTCCATAAAAGACTAAAATTAGGAAAATTTGTCACACAAGTGGGATTGCTTTAATCTTTCTAATACATTTAATACATTGATCGTCATTAGCTAAAAAAAACTGTTCTTAATTCTGTTTAACTTTCTATTTGAATCCTTCTCGTTGATTAAAAAAATATGCAACATTTGGAATACAGCCCCTTAAGATGCACTGAAGTGTCACCATGTCTTGTCTTGTGGCCTACCTGTATGCCAAGACTGGATTTCATCAGATGAAACTGGTCCACTAACTTCTTGTGGAGAGGTCTCATGTCTTGGGGAACAAACTTCTCATGCACTGCGAGGCCGTACTCCAGAATGTGTGCCTGACACAAACAAAAGCTGGTTAACATCTCTGGATATTTCAAATGACCCAGTGTAGAGGTTTTATTCCTCCTGCTTCATTTGTGTAAATCACAGATGAAGTAGGTTTCATTAGCTAAAGTTTTGTTTAGCTGTATTTTTGCAATATTTTCTGACTTTGTAACAAGAACAATTTGTGGTAACAATAAGATACAGAAAATATATGGAAATAATATTGGCTATATCAGCAAAATCAAGTCAGTCTCACGGGATCCAGTGAGATGGATTGAGCTGCATCAATAAATCTCCTGGGACGATATATTGGTCAATAGCTCATCGCAGATTTATCGTTATCTGCTTCATTCGTTGGCCAATAAATTTCGGTACAGAAATTAAAAGAATAAATAACTTCAGACATATGCTATATAATTTTTCAACAGAAAAATGTTCCACTCAGTACATATCTTGGTCACAATTCTTGTGTACGGTATTCATATTAAAAATGTTTGTATATGATTTGTTCAGGTGAAGTTGAAAGAAGAGTGAACTCTATAGACATTTGATCCACTTTTAAAAAAGAAATACAGGATTTCAACACTTAATACTAAACTAAGTGACACAAATTGACAGTAAAGTTAAAAACTGACACAAGAACTCAAGGTCCACTTACTCGCTTGTTCTGGAGCAAGTAAGTGGACCTTGAGTTGAGAGTGTTTTGCCGCATGCTGTTTCCAAGTTACGGAATAAGCTGTCAAGCTCAACTACTGTTTCCGTTTCCATGTTTGAGGATAAACATGCAGTTACATATAAGGCAATATGTCTTATTACGAACCTGTTCAAACATGAGCTCTCTCAGTCGCCCGATCTTCTCGCCGTCCTCAGGGTGATTCATAATGTAGTCCTTCACGAAAAAGGCCTGCGTGGAGCCAAAATGGAGAACATCTGTTATGCACACACCGAGAGCTGAAGCAGGAGGTTTTCTGCACTGCAGCGTTACCTGAATCCCCACTGGGCTGACACAGTGAATTAGTGTCCACACTTTCCTGTAGAATCCTCAAAAAACATTTACGAACAACCCGAGTCAATAAGCAAACAGAGTAAGCTAACATCCAGCTCAAATGAGGTGTGATACTCCTGTCTGGGCTTTTTGTGTTTCATGTGATATCAATATCAAGCTGAGGGATCAGAATAAAAGTACACACTGGCTAAAAATAGAGAAATTTAGTGGAATCAAAGGATTGATTTTACTTTGATTTAGGGCCCAATTCGGTCTGAAATTTTGAAAGCTTTTTCAAATCACGTTCATTCATGACACGGCTTCCTGTTACGGATCATGTCTCGTAACAGCATTTTTCTTGATTATGGCTTACAGACTGCGCTTTCTATTCACTTCCCACGCGTTTCCTTCAAAAATATGACTCAAAGAAAAGGAAAAATGCCCCGGTCTGCTTTGAACGATGATAACCGTTGTCGTCGCATCCATACATTTAACGCCAGCTCCTCGCTGTTTACAATGTCATCAACACTTGTGATGTGTCTACAGATTATGGTAAATCCTTTTCAATCTGCATCAGAGCACAGAAAGAGACGAGAGCCGACGAAAGACCCGGCTTGAGATCTGCTTTCAAATCTGCCACGGAGGGAAACGCATGCACACACACACACACACACACACACACACACACACACACACACACACACAAACACACACAAACAAACGCACACAAAAAGATAAAATAAAAAAAGAAGAAGATCAGCACGGTTCCTCTCCCCAGGACACAGCTGTTTATCTCTAAAGAGACAGAGCCAGATGACAGTAAAGAGAAAAGATACTCAGCGCTGCTTCAAACATGTCACACACAAACGTACGTAGATCCCTTTCAATGAATGCATGCGATGACTTGTAGACTATGAATCTTCAATAAAACAAGGAATATTAGTTTCCCAGACAAACATCCTCAGGTGGAACTCTTTATTAAGATGGAATATATTACTATGCACTGTGTGTATAATGATATCAGGTTCCTCTCCTATTAAAGCACGCAACACAGATGTAGAGATTTTACTGCATAACTGTTTTACAATCTTTATAGTCAACGGACTATTGCAAACTATTAAAGTACACATGCAAACGTGCCACGGTAGTAATTTTAAAGAACGAAGTTTTGCGTTTCAGCAAGAAATCCCAATCAAAGACCTCCAGAAAAGGCAGCAAAAATAATCAATAATCTCCTGCGAATTATGAAAATTACTCGTTGGGCTGCAGGAAGTGAGACCTCGCAATGGAGTGGCTCACTTAATCATTAGAAAAGTCCAATTATAGATGGAACGCTGAGGGGAGGGGAAATAAATCAGACAGCATTCCCCCCTCAAGGGTTTCAACTCAAACTAAAGCAATAAATCTGAATATTAATAATGCCAATTTCTCCTTCATTTGTAGTCGAGCGAACCTCCGCAGCTGTCAATCGCATTTACGCGGGGAAATGAATGGGTTTACGGCGCGTTCCGTTGGAGTGCTGCGTGCAATATTCTGCAAAGAAAAACGAGTGTTGATATCAGTGGCAGCGTGTCTGCCGCAGAAACAGCCCCACCTGTGTCCACATCACGCTAAATAATTGAAATATGTGTCACTTTCTATTGTGTATGATACAAAAATTTAAATTAGAACTAGTTGATTGATTGATTTATACCTAGAGAAACACCGTTAATAGATTTATAGACAGAGACATGACTCTGCCAACTGTGTACAAAAGTAAATGCTCTATAAGCATACTGGAAGCTGAAAATCATTCCATTTAAGATCATTTTTCAAACTAAATGATGGCAGTATGGGAGGAAAGCACTGCAGCAACCTTTGGCTTTGTGGCTCTATCAAGTATCCTACAAACCTTAATAGGCTACGTCTACACATAGGCACGCTCTTCTACACAACACCCAATATACACGTACACTATATGCCCCCACACACACACACACACACACACGCACCCACACAAACGCGCTCCCAGTGGAAAAGGGTGGTTGCTATGCGACACAGAGCAAGTCGCTGGGTCCACTCAGTTTTCTCAATTTTCCTGAGTAGATTTGTAGACATCTTTTTCTTCAATTGTACTATACTGTTATCCTGCGATTGTCTACTCTCAAGGAGCTTTTGGAGAAGCAATAGATGCAAATGTTTGTCAGCGGGATTGACCATATTTCAGCTTTTCTCTGCCAATCTGTGTGTCGTCTGTTACCACTTCAGTGTATAATATAGCAGCTGCAAAAACACTCCCATCTCATTCATTCAGCCATTATTAGCCATCCGTCTCCCTATATTCCTTCCTCCCACTCCTCTATCTGCCATTTTTTGACTTGACCCATCTTTCTTTGCACATCCATCCATCCATCGACTGAGCCCCCCATCCGTACACCCGTTCCTACATCGCCCATCCGTCTCGTTCTCCAGCTTTCACCCCCTCCTGCTCTCCCCTCCATCCATATCATTCAAACCTTCACCCAGTCGTTCATGCATCCATCCATCCATCTCTTCATGCGCTCCTCCCTCCGCAAAACGCTCTCTGTCCATACATCTCTCCGCTAAAACCCACCTTCATGCATCATTAGGCAATCCATATGTCATCGCTCCTCACTCCTGCCTCAGTCTCTAAAACCCTCCAACATTATCCTCCATCTATCCATCCATACCTCTTGGTAGCGGGCCAGCCCCCCGTTGACAGCGGCGTCGATGACCCCGTTGAGGCACATGGTGAGGGGGTTGATGTTCTGCATCTGCCGGCTCTGACACTGGGTGATCAATGTGCGCAGTTGTAAGTTCTTGTTCTCGATCACCTCGATGGCGTTCTCCAGCGGGCTTACCTCCACCTGCGAAAGAGCGGGAGGTAGTAAGGATGTTAGAAGTTTAAAGGGAATGCCTCTTTAGGCTCTGAAGAGAACTTTCTAAAGTCCAAAAGCTAGAAACCCTGATGATTTATAAAAGAAAGTCAGCATTACGAGGAGGGAGAAAGAAGAGGGCATTTTATGAGGCATGTACTGAAACAAAAGATGCTATTGAGGTGTCATATGGGAAGTGTAGGACCCAGCATTTTTACTGGTTGATGCATACTTGTGGCAAAAAATCTGGATATCTCTGATGCTTGGATTTTGACCAATCTTTTTTTTTTAAGTGTCTCTTGCAAGTTTCCCAACTTTGTACCAATTTCTGCAGTACCCTTTTAATTACTATATTTAGTCTATCACTTCTAAAAGCTTTTTCTACGAAAAATATAAAAAGTTAATATTCCAAAGAAATTGTACATGCTTTTAAAAACTAATCCATTTTGAAGAGACTGTGTCTACATTTCTGGCAAAAGCAATAACATTTTTTACCTTAAGATCTGACTGAAAAGTCCCTGAATTTATTAAATGGTAGATTTCTTGTAATGGAAAAAACATTAGTAAACCTGCATTAAATCATTTTTGGCCACTTGAGCCAAAAAAAAAAAAAAACTAACACAATGAGCTGGAAGATGCTAAAACCGCTCTAATGATGGTAACTGCATAGTTAGTTATTATATAAATATATAATTTATTATATATATTATTATACATTAGATATTTATTTTATTTATACAAAAATAAAAGATAATGACTGTAGCAGCTGCAGAACACACACTGCTAGTACTTTTGCATATACTCATGGATGCATAGAAAATGTTCTTCCCTTTTTCCTACATGTCTTTTTCTTCGTCTGTTTCACAAAAAGCTTAATCCTCTTTGCTAATAGAGCTTTTGCCAGTTCTGTATTTTATATGCTACTGCACTGCATAACCATCATAGAATAATACTGGGTTAACAATCCACAATTTCACACCACGCTTAGCAACTATGCGCTAAAGAATATGTGCTTAGACCGACAGAGACAGAGACAGAGACACTGTGTTGCCTTTTGCATACGTTGGATAAAACAGCTTTTAAAGTTCCCCCCAACTCCTTTGAGATCTGAATGAGAAGATGCGAATGAAGAAGATGAGAAGACGGAAAGCTTTTGAGGGGATTTACATGTAACACAGCATAGCAGTTGACTCGTATCAAATATGATAGTGATTCCAGCCTTAAAACACAGAATACATAATGGTAAAACACTTCCCAATACACAAATCCATTCTAAAAATGGATTTTGGTAATCAAAGCAGAGTCATTGGATTTTTAGCACAACATCCAATCTATTCAATGGAGGAAATGAAATGTGTCCAGTAGCACCAAACTCATGTCTTTGGTCATTATTGTCGTTCAAGGTAATGACTTGGATCAATACTCAGATATTGGCTGGCAGTACTCTAAATTGCAACCTGTAAAATAAAAGTGTATTGCGGTGTCCCTTGTGTGAGGTGCCTGCGTGTTGCGGTTATATTATCATGGTTATTTCACCAGAGGTGGTCACACTCACCAGCTCTCTCTTCTCCACTTCAAACCAGCGGGAGATGCCTGGAAGACTCTGGACCAGAGTCAGGGTCGTCCTCTCCACCCACAAGCTCTGCATTAACACACGAAACACGCGTGAGTATTAGCTGATTGCTAAACACACTTAAAAAAAATCTATATCTACTTATGCCTGATGTACACATACACGCACTCCATCTCTGGGAGATAGCACACAATTTAATTACAGATACATAGAGACTTCCTAGGATGCACTGAGCTCTTTTCTCCACCTCTTCCTTTCCATCTGTACGCACTCATATCCCATTAATTTGTTACTAATTCAACTTCTTCCCGTAGTTGTGTGCTTTCTCTCCCCTCCCTCTCTCTCTCTCCCTCCTTCTGTTGCGTTCTGCAGGTATTTCTGCCTTCGGAGCTGTAGAGACTGGGTCTGTGGTTGCACCTGCTGCCCCTGTGTTCCTGCTTAACAGCCGCTGTTGCTATTGTTATTTCTCTCATTATCAGTATTGCTATTATATTGCTATTAGTATTATTTTGATCAATATTAACACAATTACCATTACCACATCTATTACTTTACATCTCTTTGTAGAACTGTACTTTACTACTGTTCTTCTTCCTCCCACTCTTTCAACCCAACCGGTCGAGGCAGATGAGCGCCCACCTACAGCTTGGTTCTGCTCGAGGTTTCTACCTGTTAAAAGGGAGTTTTTCCTTGTCACTGTTGCCTAGTGCTTGCTTATGGTGGGACAGTTGGGTCTTTGTTAATATAAGAGTTGGTCTTGACCTGCTCTATACGAAAAAGTGCCCTGAGATGACTTTGTTATAATATGGCACTAAGTAAATAAAACTGAAATAGTTGTAATAGTTTGAGGAATACATGTTGAGTACACTTACTGCCGGGTCAGATGACATGTCTTATATCTCATATCATCATTCACGTTCTACCACTTACCCTGTCAGCCAGCATACTTGTCAACATGCCAACATCCCGCAAGGTCATTCTGAAAGCAAGTAAACTATAGGAACTCTAGCATTCACTGCAGGATATTAATATAATTGATTCATACTATAATAGAGCACCTACAGCAATGTTCACATTATGCTTTATGTAAATGCATGAAAAAACATGACACAATGGATAGCAGTTAAATAACTGTATTGTATTTTCTGTATTTTTAAGACCAATTTAATATTCTGACTTGGTGGTACTATATTGGTTAATCAACAACAACTGAATAGTTCAAGTAATATATTAGGCAAAAATGCTAAACATCCCCTGGTTCCAGCTTTTCAAATGTCTGGATTTGCTGCTTTTCAGTTTAGTATCATTGTAAATTGAATATCTTAGGGATTTTGACTGTTGGACAAAAATGAGCACTTTAAAGATGTCACCTTGGGCTGTAGAAAAATGTAATGTGCAACTTTCACTATATTCTGACATTTTATAGATCCATCAATTCATTAAAAGAAATTGTTTGATGAAACCTAAAAAACTCAACTCCTAACTCAAGGTCAACTAACTAGTCTTGTCTGGGGATTTATTTTTGTACTGATTCCAAGGTCTAGCATTGGCTTTCGCTGTTAAGCTAAACAAAGCTAAGACTCTCTATGAGGCTGTATTTAGGTACAGCGGTGCATTGAGCTAAATGCTAACATCAGCATGCTAACATGTACACAGTGACAATGTTAACATGTTAAGCAACTATATTGTTTGCCCTATTCCCATGCTAGTTTAGCATGTTAGCATGCTACATTAGCTAACTGGAAGTACACACAAAGTTTAACTGAGGTTTGATGGGAATGCAAGTAGGAAAGGTTTAAATCATTTCATCCCCACATCTTTATACTGAATTTGTTCAAAATCTGGAACCAGATTTTGTTATTATAATTTTGATCCCTGGATGGACATTTGTTTTCTGCTGGGCTTACACCACAGGCAGGTAAGGATCAAGGTGTTGATACAGCACAGCTTAATTTATTTCTAGCTTAGTTTAGAGCCCAGTGTCTTGCTCAAGGACACCCCAGCAGAGCAGACAAGTGCTGACATGCAGTATTGATCCAGTGTCCTCAGGTTGAAGAAGGGTCTTCCGACTCACTACACAACCCTGCTGCCCTTTATTGATTTTCTGCTCTTTAAGGCCAAAGAAACCCACCTGACCATCTCTTGAAAAAAAAAAAAAAACACGTATTACAGTTTAAGAGCCGCAAGTTGAAATGAAACTCTTACAAAAATAAGTCTTGACCTTTCTGCAGAAAGAAACGTTGTTGCTGAATTGAACAGCTTTCTTTACTTCTTTAATATGACACACCATATCCCGGCTGCAGCTCACTCCTAACACCATGCAAATGTTTATCACATATTACCCCATGTGGGCCAAAGATATCTAGCCCTGATGGAAATGTGATATAATGATTCAATTTGGCCAAATAGCTTTGATGGAACGGAGATGAACTGACTGCATGGAGTGTGTGTGTATGCATGTTGATACTGAATATTTATGAGCTTAATATCAGGGTCTCTATGGTGTGTGTATATGTGTATGTGTTTAGAGTGTGTACAGTGTGTGTATAATTAGTGATACAGGAGTCATGATGAATAAAACATGCGCTATACACAGACTAATACCTGGACGCAGAAGAAAATGAAGATTTGTCTGCTGTGAAAAAATGCTAATGATCAAAAAAGTATAATTATAAATTCTGAGATTTCTTGAATTATTTTTTTCACAGCACACACAATTTAGCAGCTACTCCTCAAGCTGTAGTAGGTTGTAAATTAATTAAAAAGCTTCTTTTCATATCTCCACAAAATCAACAGCTTCATGGAGTGAAAACGGGATAAAATTACATATATGCAGGGATATGTCTGCATCACACTGCCCTCTTAGCGAGTGTGTGTGGTGGATCAATGTCCACTTTTTGTGTTTCATGTGTCAGTGGCTGGCAATCTTCATCATCAACTGTCTGTCTAGTGAATTCCTTTTCTTTTTTTTTGCCCATACCTTGAACTCATTCTCCTTGTCTTTGGTGCCCTTGTGAAAGGGCCGGTCATATCTGAACCTCCAGATGTGATTGAACTTGTAGAAGCTTTTGATGTTGTCAGGCACTCCGTCTCTCTGCAGCACATCCTGACTCTCCGGGATGGGGGTTACAGCGTAGATCTGCAGGTCTGGAGGCACCGGACGTTAAGGAAAGCGCAAGTGAGAGCGACAAGGTAAAGCACTGCAGACTACTTAAACAGACAGGAATTCTTCAGTGACCTGAAAGAACAGATACACTCACACAAAAAACAAGGACACACACAGACAGGGGGGTTTTACAGGGTGGCAACATGTGTCATTGTGGTAAGCACATCTCTCCTGCACCTTTTCTTTCATTAGACAAGCCAATGGCCACACACACTTTTATTTACGTCCACACAGAAACAATACCCTGCCAAGGATTTACTAATGGGGACCAAAACAATACCTGGACCTAAACCAAAAATGCCTCACAATACTAGACATCAAGAAAACAAAATGGTACCAAAAGCAGCAATTTATCCATTTCATATTTTCAAATTGCTTAACAGCCTTTTGGTACTCCTGCCAACCCCCCACGTACACACACACAGTCCCAAAAGGACGCACATGCCACACACGTCATTCTTGTACACAATCAGTACACAAAACAAGAATGCAGACAGAGAGGAACTAAACCGAGAAACAAAAAAGCAAAAGGTAAAAAAAAAAAAGGCAAGATGCATTGCATGAAAAACTAAACAGGACAGACTTGTCATTGTGAGCAGGAAGTGATTTGGGTTTCAGCGCAGCTCAGCCTCACCCTTCATCACGATCAGCCCATGCACTGATGAGCAACTTCGCCAGACAAGTATGAGGTAGGACAGCTACTGTACATACATTCATATGCATGAGTGTTTGCGACAAGGTTGTACAGATTAGTGAGCCATCGGAGAGATATTCGCGTTATGTGACAATAGCTCTCATTTATTCAGACGCTCCCTGTCCTTTTTCAGTAGGGGAAGCATACAAAAGAAAACATATCACATGCATACATTTAAAAAGCCTATAAAAAGGACAAACTGGCTTTCTTATAGTGCTTCTCTCTCTCTCTCTCTCTCTCTCTCTCTCTTTCTCTCTCTATGCATAAATATATATGCCAGCATTTGTTCCATACATTAGTGTAAATAATTAAAAAGGTTTCCATATTGTACAGCTAAATTTGAACACACTGCATGGAAATGAAGAGTATAACTCTCAATGTAAGCTGGGGACTTGATTTATGTAAGGGGCATAGGTTTGGTTTCAAAAGTGGAGGCACAAAATGAAGGCAAACACACACACACACACACACACAAAAAGACAAAGTATAAGAGAGGCTCTCAGGCAGACAAGGCAACACCGGCCAACTAAAATGAGTATTGTTAAAACCTTGACGTATTAGTATCATAAGATTCCAGCATCTTTTTTAGGGAGAATATTAACTGTAAAGGAAAATTCCCAAGTAGTCTCTGCCGTTTTCCTGTCAGGCTGCATGCTCTTCCAACAATCGCCACAAATCAGGAGGAAGAGCAGCCAGCCTGACAGATGAAAACTGCTGCCTGTAAAGCTTATTGCTATGAGCACATTGAAATAATAAGGCAACCCAGATGACTGTAGTGTCAACATATTTTTTTTAAAATCATTTTAGAGCTTCTCTGATCTGGATTATAGCGAGCAAAAGGATGCTGTTTAGAGAGATTTTAGTGAGTAAATCAATTGGAGATAAGGACATTAAAAAAAAGTCTTTCCCCAGAGACAATGTGGCTCTGGGTTTATGTTTAAGCATATGTATGACCAGAGGGTGTTTGATGGGCTTTCTTTGTATGAGATTCTGTATACTGCACGTAATATGCAGTACTTGAATGTGCCTTTGATAATGACAAGAAAGAGATTGCAAGAGAAAGAGGGAGGCACGTTGTGTGATAGCGTGTAACTCATTACTGGCGATTGTCTGAATGTAAACACAAAGCGTGCTTTGTGTGCAAGCCTATGTGTATGTGCGTACATATGTATGTCATGTTTTTATGCATTCCCACACATTTGACTGTGTCTGCTCAGCACGGATGCATGTGCCCACTCTTGTGTGTATGAATTTTACATGTGCCTCTTTCTGCAGCCAAGGATACACTGTGCGTCCGCCTGGTATATGGTCTGGTCGGGCTGGTTGACGTGCTGCATGGCGATGGCGTGGGGGAACTCGTTGAGCATCCGCTGCTGGAAAGCCTCCAGCCTCTCGTAGTCATGGCCGCGGCACACAAACTCCTTATTCTGCAGATGAGGGAGAGAGCGAAGGACAGCGTGGAGTTAGCTTGACATCTAGTGGCTGCACGTTGCAACTGCAGCCTCGACTGCAAACTCCACCAAGGACAGAGCCTGTTACATCATTAAATGGCATTGAATAAGAGTTGCTGAATGTCACCTCACATAGGAGGAGTCTTATATAAGAAAAGTTAATTCTTTCTGCAGGTCTGTTTCTTCTTTGGAGAGGGTAAAACTATTATTCTATTCAACTTGCTATTCATGACACGTAGGGAATATGGAGATTTCTTTACCCGTAAGAAGAAAGGAAACTTCTTCCCATAGAAACCCACTCTGAAGAACTCAGGTTCTAGTCTTTGCTGGTCCATGATCTTGTCATAGAGCGATGCTTCCATCATCTAGCAATGGAAATCAAGAACAATACTGAATACAAATCAACACAGTATTACCAATAAGGGATTTGGTGCATTGACAGAAGCATAGTGACATTTTAAATGCATGTTTTTAGTAGATTTCCTAGTTTCCTGAATGACCCCATCAACACATGACTACAACTATCAATCCATCTTTAGGAAGTGTCTCAATTACAGCTTGTTCATTATAGACAACTCACCCTCATCTTGCTCAGGTTCCTGTAGTCGTAGTAAGACTCATATTGGTCTGCCAGTTCTCTGCACAGGATGATGCCATTCTCCCAACACTGAAGACATAAAAAAAATAATAAAAAAAAACACACACACACACACTTATTCATCCTCATGCTCACTGTGTCCTGTCTCAAAACACAACAATGAAAATCAAGGATGCTCATGCCAATCCATTTGGTTTAGACTGGCACGTATGACATGCTCTGCAGTGGTGCTGCTAAACTGCACTTTCCCCACTGGGTGGCACTGGTGAGTCAACAATATCAGGAGTCAAACATAACCTCTTCATGCAGGTACACACAGCAGCACCCAGCCATCTTGCTAATTAAATGAAAAGCTTTCCTTTCCTGCCGCCTTGTAATCCCTGTGCGGCAGCGCCGGCAGATGGCATAGCTCGTGAATGTGAAGGAAAATTGGACTGTGAGTAACGAGGGGAGCAGTTTTAATGATTCCGTAGAGCCATGTTATATCATCAGGGATGCTGAAGTTTGTGTGTGTGTGTGTGTGTAATTTTGGAGGGTTTCCATAATGCCACTTTTCCCTGACATTGCAGAACAATGGCAAGGGATGTTAGGATAAAGAGATAAAATCAGTGGCAAGGGAGGTAGAATAAAAAAAAAGAAGCACTTCCTGGGTAACAGAAAGAAAGCAAAGCCTGAAAAATACTTCTCAAATGCTGCTGCATCCTGACTCAACTGCGCTCCGTTCAGGCTGTTTGTTCATGCTCCACCTGTCAGTCTTTGCCGTAGTCTCCCACAATATTTCTTGCAGGGCTGGTGTAGGATATTGTGCGACGATATGTTTCCTGCTTTAATTACAGCAGCCAGCGATTCATCTGATTAAAACCGAGGAGGTGTTGACGCCTGGAGCCGCCGTCACGGGACACAACAAGTCGAAATTAAATGTCTGACCACTAGTGACATTTATTTATGTAGCTCCATATAGCTTACAGCTCTGCTCTCCTCCTATGAATGGATTTCATCTCGTGCGAATTACGTCACGTCTCCACTAAACAAGCAGGGGAACTCCAGTTCTCTCATCTTAATGTAAATGTAGCCTCAATGTAATGTAATGTAATGTACTGTTTTATGGACTTCTCAATGCTTATTAGGTTAAAATCCATGTATTTATTCTAAAAGCATCAATAATATGTCTGTGCTTCCTTTTAATAACAGGTATGAATTAGAGTTTCACAATTTCACAATATACTCTACAAGCTGACATGCTGGCGGGTGTTAGCGTAGCAAAGAAGTACTCTCAATAAGACAGGAACATGCTGTTGATTCCTCAATAGTGTGACACATTCACTGGTGTTAAGAAGCCACTTGTCCTGCTGGTGTGACACACTTCAGTGTTTCTCTGAGTTTGTGTTACTAAAAACGAAGGTTATTTGATTCATTGTTCCCATACAAAATTAAATCCAGGAGGCAGTAGCTTTTACATTTTGTCATGATGTTTCTTTACACTTCAGGCATCAGAGGATACTAGCAACACATTTTCTTGTTCACCTTCCCCCTGTCGAAGTTCTGGACGATGGTGAGGTGCAGAAACTCTTTCCGCTGCCACTCGCTCTGCATGGGGTAGTTGAGGAACTCTCTGAGTGGCCTGTCTGACCATTCCAGTAACTCGTCGTAGAGCAGCAGGGTGTACGACGCCTCTGTGGCACACATCCAAACACAGACACGGGAAGTTACAAACATCTCACAGCAGCAGGAGGTACGTTTATGGGAAAACATGAAGGATCCAGCATCACAGAAACATCTTTGAAAGTGTGAGAACAATACATAAAAAGATGTCTATACAGCAGCAGGTTGCACGTGTACACACATCAGCACATGCAGTAAGAATATAAGAATGTATCTCTCACACATGCCAACACCCACGATCACACATACTGTATGCTAGGGTCATTCCTTTAGGCATACCTGTGTAGTTTTGTGCTTTCAAGTGCAGGTCGTACAGTTTGTGAATGTAGCGGATGTACATCTCCTCTTTGTTCAACTCAGTTTTGTAGAAGTTCTAACAGGAGCAGTGGGAGCAGAAAGAAAGAGAGAGACAGAGAGAAGGGGATAATGAAAATAATAGCCAGTTGGAGATGCAAATGAGAACATTTTACAAGTGACAGATTGTTCTAGGGTAGAGGTGCAACAATATATTTCAGCAGTGACTCCTGATCCATCTGCCTACACACCCAGGTGCTCTTACAGATTGCTGGTGTTACGTAAGGAAAGCCTAGTTGGCAGTAGGGCTGACAATTGAAACAGCTGAAAAGAATAAATCGATCTGTCTAAGTTTTGTTTTGATATCTGTGAAGAAAACACAAGAAAGACACTTAAGTCTTAAGCATAGATTTATATTTTCACAACATTAATCGGAATCTAATTATGTATCCTACAAAAGACACAACCATAAAAATAAATATCAATAAAATGATGTCTAATAGCCTGAACTGAAGAAATGAACTAAAATACACACACATTTAGATTTTTGGATAATCCTTTATCAATAAAGGGATGAAAACGTCAAGGGACTCTGTTCACTTTAGCACAAACAAAGATTCCCCTAATAATTTAAGAAGGCACAGCCTTTTGAAAAGACTTCACCTTTATGTGAATATTAAAAAGAACGGTTTGTTAATTTGGAAGTACACTAATTCTCCTTCTTGCCAAGAGTTAGATGAGATAGATACAACTCTCATGTCTGTGCGTTAAATATGAAGCTACAGTAGGTTAGCTTAGTTTAGCATAAAATTGAAAGCAAGGGGGAAACCGCTAGCCTGGCTCTGTTCAAAGGTAAAAAGAAACCATCTAAAGCTCATCAGTCATTGGTTTAATACAGACAAAAAATGTGTAAAAGTGTAAAAAGTGTTTGGAAATAGCTAGCCTTGCTGCTTGTTGTAGCTTCATATTTACCGCACAGGTAATCAAAGCTTATGCAGATTTAGGCAACCCCAACCCCAGACTCACCAGTAAACTGACAGTACATCCAATCTTTTTTCCATCCACTTCTCCCAGCTTCATACAATCCCTGTGATAGAAACATCATAAGACTACAGAAGGCGACAGAATGTTCTTTTTCTTTTACAAACATCATTCAAGTTGATAAAGCACGTATGCATGTTTTCCGAGTGTGTATGTGCGCACTCTCACCTATAGTCTAGCAATCTCTCCATTAAGCGAGTGACGGTAGCGATCAGAGAGATCCCACTCTCCCTCCAGGTCTCTCTCTCAATCTTCTTCAGCAGGCTGGAGAACAAGACAGAGAGATGTAAAGACTAAAGTAGACAAGAGGTAAAACAGAGCCAATGGGTGACCGGGGGGGGGGGAGGGGGGTGCTGGGGGGTGGACATTACTGCAAAAGAAAAGGAGGCAAAGCAAAAGAGGAAATTTTTTCAGCCACAGCGGTGTAACTCATACTTGTTGGCCTGCCTGTGGGAGTTCACAAAATAAAAGACCCACGGTGGATGACCAAAAAAAACCACAACAGCAGATTTACACATCACAGCCAAAATATTGCAGCTTTTGGCTGAAGTTAGTTTCCCAACGTCAACCATTGCCGCTGTTCCCCCTCACACAAACGACACAGAGAGAAACAAAGAGGAGAGCGTCTTACCTAGGGTACGGACCAAACAGAGGAATTCTACTCCAGGCGGGAAGCATAGGCGGAATAAATTAATATTAATACGATTAATATCAGCACGCACTCACACAGGTTAGTTTAGGGGTTACTGGAGTTAGTAGGAGTGAAAATAAATCAAAACAATAAATTAATCCACCAAGCAAAATAAAAATTACTTGTAATCTGCATTTAAGCTTTATTCAGTATTTGGTATTTAATAATAGTGATTCCTTATATTATATTGCACAATATAGATTCGATATAGATATATAGTTTTAATAATATGCAGTGATATTACACAATTCTCTGGAATGTTTCACATACAAATGGTGGCAAACAGAATGACTATGAAAGACAAAAGGGACAATTACAGTAGATGCATATTGATAACACTTTCATTTACATCTATGTGATCGTAAAAGAGACATACAGTACTGTATGTGAATCCGAGAATGTTTTTGGAAGCTAAGTTGAGTCCAAGGATAGTAGTCTTTGTGAAGGGGGGACATAAAAATATGAACAGGCACAGAAAGAAGCAGGGATACACACACACACAACAACACGCGCACACACATTAGCGTGAGCATGTACGCTAAGCATGCAGGAGCACAAACCTGGAAACACAAGGACACAGTGGGCAAAGACTGGCCAAAGAGGAGAAGTGAGTGAAGATGAAGGTGACGGAAGCTGAATCACTTACCTCTCATAATTATTTTATCAATTTACTCAATTTAAAACATTTCCAAATAACTACCCACAGCCTATTCTCCCATACTAATGCCAGGGGGCGAATTTGAAAGAAAACGTGAAACACTTTTCCAATAAGCATGTTTTTAAAACATTTAACTGTTTGGTTGTTTTTTTTATTCAGGTAAAGAAACCTTCTCTGAGCACTGACACTGTTATCTGTGCTCTTTGGTTTTCAGGGTTAAAAGCTCATTTTCAAAAGCGGAGTACTTACAGACAAAGCAGCCATTTACCGGGGCAAACGACCTGCGAGTCGCAGCCTACGCAGACCTACATCGCTTACCTGATGTAGCCCTGTGTGGGCTGCATCGTTTAGGTCATTAGACTCAATAAACGACTATTTTGCCTCTAAGTGGAAGCGTCCTAGTATCCTGAGCTGCCCTCTTTATTTAGGCCTGTATTGCGATTTTGCTGTTAAGCTAGTTGAGCTCTTGAGTGGGCCAAATTAGATAATACACCTGAACCCTGACCCCGTGTCCCTTCTCTTGTAAAATCCAAGAAATCAAGTATGCACCCTTATGCCCCTCATCGTTCCTTTCTCTAACTCACATGCTGTTGAAGAGCTCCCTGTACGTCTCATCTCCTTTGCCCTCAGACATCAGGCTGTCCAGTTTGTCGATCAGCTTGGCCTCCACCTGCGAGGGGGAAAAACCCATTTGAAATCTCAAAGGGGGCTGCCACTACAAACGGCATCTCTAAAATGACAGGGAGGAAGAGCAGCACGGAGGGTTTCAGAGCTTAATACTGAAGGGTGCGTGAGATCAAACCACTTCACGTCATGTCGGAGTCAGTCACTGTCTGTCAACGTGAAGGCAATCGCGTTTGACATGTTTTCACATGTATTAATCTTGTATTCATGAAAAAAGGTCAAAAAGTGGATCACCATCACCAGAGTGCAAGATGAGGAATAACAAATGAACCATATTTTTTCCTTTGGAAACTGGAAATATGTTTTCAGTTTTCAGGGCAACATCTCAACTGTCATTCGCATCACCACACGTTTACATATTTCTTACATTTAAGTGTTATGTATATTTTTATACCGCAGAAAAATGAGTGAGAGCTGTTTTCATGACATTTACAATTACAATTATGTGAAAGAGTATCTGCTATTAAAAGGACCCAACTAGCTAACTAACAGCTTGGCTAATAACTACGTGGCTTAGCTTAACTACACTGTAGCATCCCGTTATCTAAAAAAAACACAGATTCTAATATGTGAAATGTTGAGAATTTGATGATGGGAAATGACAAATAAACATTACAAGCTCAAATCATTATTTTGAGCAAAATTATAAAGATATAATTTTGAGTGATTCTCTCACTAATGAAAGAGCGCAGGTTCCATTGACCAATGCATGCTAGGGTTTAACAAAATTATGAGTTTCAGGCAAGTTAATCTATTTCTAACAGCTGTGTACCTGTTTGAAATTGCCACTGCGTCTCTGCTCCCAGTCCATCATGTCATGGAAGATGGGGATCATGACATTCCTCAGATCAGGCTGAGGCACCAGCGTCACCTCCAGGAACGGACCAATCATCGCAGGGATGAAGTTCAGCTTGTGCTCCCCTGGAGGAGGGACAGGAGTCAGCGTAGAGGTTAGGTTCTCACTTTAGACCCGAACACAGCTTATTGTTTATGTCAGAGGCAAAGGGACCAATTGTCTTCTTCTTTTCAAAAATGTCTACTCCAACACAGGCTGCTATTATTATGTGGTTTTAAGAGCCACATAAGATTATCTAACCAAATTGGTGCAGTATTTTGATAAACCAAATCATTACAGTGCCTGTGTTACTTAAAATCTATTACTGTTAATGGGGAGGCTTTGCCATTCACATTGACATTAAACAAAATAAAGTGACTTCATAATGCATTTTAAATAGTGCAAAAACACACCCTTGTAAACCAATTTAAACACTCGAAAGTATTATAAAAACACCAAATTGCATAGGTCCATCACAGACTCAGAGCAGAACAAAAGCATCAGCACAAGGCAGACTAAAGCATCCAGCTGGTTGCCATGGTGACAAATAGTTTTTGGCATAGAGAAAAGAAGGCTGAGAGATTTTTTTCATTTCCCATCAGCTCAAGTACAAAGAAACACTGGAGAATGTATTTACTTTCTCTGATGTTACTGCGTCACACAGATTTCTCACTGCTTTTGCATCAGAGGAAGAATAAATACGAAGATATTTACTGGCCTGTGCGTGATTCCTACTGCTGGAATGAAAAAAAGCACGACTCGGAATAAGTTCAATATTATTGTGAGTTGCTTTTGAAAAAAAAAATCTATCACAAGTTTTAAGAGTACATTTCGGAATAAAGCAGTCCAATGTGAACCATGTGCACTGTCTTATCATCTTACCTAAATTCTGCCACATGCTGAAAATCTCACAGCCCATCATCACCCTCATGTCTCCGTACCTGCGTGATAAGATATCATGGTTAGACGTGGGCTTGTTGCAGGCAAATAGGTGCAGTTAGAAGCTGCACCTAACAGCATGTTATCATTATATTGTATGTGGCAGGATAGGACGGCTTGTTGAGCGAGCGCATGGCTTATCACAGGCTACCCTAACACGTGCAAAGGCAGAGAATGGCGAGAATCTGCGCACATTGCACAGTGCATCTGCAAACAAGCAGTACTTACTTTTCCAGTATCTTCTTCCTCTTAGAGGGCGAGAAGGACTCCAGCTGAAGACAGGGCTGGTTGATAAATATCACAGACAGATAGAAGTACGAGTCCCACACCTGAAAATGACAGCAAAGAATAAAAAATGCATCATGTCAATGCTGTGTAAAAACTTCCTCCTCAGTCAAAGACTGGTGTCCATGGATTCTTAATGTTTGAGTTTTCAGTGGTAGCAAATCTGAACAACAATGGGCTGTTAAAGTCACAAAAAGAGTTGAGCATAACTTAAAACACAAGGTAATATCTAAATACACTCAATATTGAAGCTTGGACTAGGACATTTACCATATTGCAGTACAGAAAGTAAAGCATCTTTATAATTTAATTAACTCGTCCTTTGTGGTGTTTTTATTGCTGTTCTGTTTTTGTTTTATGCCTTGAGTTAATGTTTTAATGTTATTTTGTCGTCCTTAAGCTTCATAGTAGTGGTATTAGCTCTGTGCAGGCTTTTGTTTTGAAATGTGTAATGCACAAAAAAATGTATAAAGGACTTTCATTATAAATGTGTATCTGCTTGAGTGAGTGTGTGTGTGTGTGTGTGTGTGCACACTAATGCTTTTAACTTTTAAAAGTTAGGTTGTTTGATACTCAAACAGCTTTGAAGCATTGTTCACACATGCGCACACACACACGCGCACACACAAACGCGCACACACACACAAACACAAACACACACACATACATACACACACACACACACACACACACACACACACACACACACACACACCCCGTACCTTGTAGTCAAACTTGTCATTGAGGAAGTTTTTCCTCAGAGCGTCAGAAAGGTAGAGGACGGTTGTGATGATGACGCTAAAAGAACAATAGAAGAAGAAGAGGAGGTGGAGAGGGTTTTTGTGTTACCTTGGAGGAAGGTGCACCACCATGAACAACTATGCTATTCAAATAGCTGAGAGAGCAACAGTGCAGAGGTCTTGCTATGACCTGAAGTTCAATTCCACTTTTCTAAATTCAAAGAAACATTTGTGAGACACAAATCTGTGTAATCATCCACAGAACTCTGGTGCTTTTCCACTAGAAATACACAAGCCTCCAATACTCTGCAGATTAAAGCATTTCATTGACCTTTTTCTTCCAGATCATCAAAGCACTGTATTTGAACGTGTCCTCCAAAGTGACACGGTGCATTAGCATCGGGTCCCCTCTCATTTTAACTGAGAGCACTACATCCCTCTACCTCTTTGTCCTATAATAACTTTCAGTTTTTTTGGTGGTTGATAGATTGGTTAAATATTTTATTTGTCTTTTTTATCTCCACCTTGAAATCTAAAATCATGTATAATAAAGAGACATTACCTTGGATTACTGATGGCAGCTGACCTTTTAAGAGAGACTATAGAGAGGTGGAACACACTGTCCATGGAGAAAGACATGGCTCTACACTTTCTTACACTTTCAAATTGTAACTATGTTAATTCTTTTATTTATTGCTGTTTTTTATCTTCTTACTTGTTGGTGACCAACCGCATGACGGTCCAGTCTTTGGGAAACATCTCTGGTCGGATTAGGATCCTGAACACTGTGAATATCTGAAGAAGAAAGTCCTGGAACACAGACAAACGCACACAGCAGACATGTTATCGTTTGAAACTTGGTTCTAAATGTCAAGTCAGTGCAGAGCATCAAAATAAAGTTTCCCTGTTTCTGTCAACGCCACTGAATTGTTCAAAATCAAGCTCTGTGTATATCACTCACTTACTATTCGCCTCCATAGGGTACTTTATTCTGACTATTAAATTAGAATTTAATTTAACAATTTCTGATCATTGTTTAACGCCACACTGACAGGTGTTTTGCTGCATGCCTGGATTTTACACATCTAATGACAGGGGCAGAGGTGAAGAATTGGATTGTGGGCCTTGCTATGGACACAACATTTTCACTGAAAAGGGAGAAACATACTTGTTTCTGCACAAATGTATCTCATAAAATTGACTTCCATACTTAAATCTAAGGATTATTGTGGAGTAGGGAATCAAATGTAGTCAATCCATGCCTCTCTCCATGGTGCTGAAACAATGAGTCCAATGTCTCTCAGATTAAATTATGTTTATCAAATGCATAATTAAGGCCAAACAAATCTATGACACAATTCAATGTGAATCAAATGTACTATAATGTATTCTATATATTTTTTGTACCATCAATCAGACATGCATTCTGTATATTCAAATACTTGAACTTAAAACTTAAAGGTGTATTATATTTGTTTTATATCTGTTTAAATCTCTTATAAGCCATGCTGAACATTGCTGGTAGAATCTAGGATTCCATGAACACACAATTTCAGTGTGTTCTTTCCAATCCCAGTGGTTGCTCGATCTGTTCCAGACACTTTGGATACTTAAAAGTACTAGAGAGAACCGACATTCACCAGATTGATATTTCTCCCTGGAATTAACTTGTGACCCCATTAACTTTCCCTGTCTCTCTGCGTTTCCGTCTCCCTGCTCCTCTTCATTATGTAACCTGCCACTGCTGACCTTGCAGCACAGCTCCCTTACATGTACAGTACATAAACATATACGGTATGCGTACATACACTGCTAATATCTGAGAGGTTGTTTGAGACAGACAAGTATCGAGCCAGAGCGATGACTCAAAGAGGGCAGGGGGGAAAACAAATGCTGTACAGACAAATATCAGAAAATATAATATTACAATATCAAATCCAAAAAACAACACATACAAAAATACAATGAAAAAAGCATTGATATGGTCTCAGTGTAAACTACGTCTGAACTTGCAATGGAATTGGCTGGAAAGCATTTCAATAAACATAAATTAATCCATTTAGAAAAAACTTCTATTCAATTTCGGTAATTACCTCACTAGCTCAACTACATAAACTAACCTACGATCGGCTGCAACTTGGCATTTTGCAGTGCAGGTAGGAGTCAAATATCCATCCATTGCTGTTTATTCCATTATTTGTTCTTGTTCAGAATCACATAGAGACACAGAGGCTCTAGAGAGTAAAAGTAGCTTTGCCACAGACAGACAGATATGGGCAGAGAGAGATGGATGTGGTGGTCTTACCCTCAGGTTATCTTTGCTGCTGAACGCTTGCAGCAGCTGCTGGTAGTGTTTGTCGCTCATCTGTCGCAGGAGGGCCAACAAACATGCCACAAACTCTCCCTGACAGGATAAAACACAACGAAACAAACAGAGACAGAGAGAGAAGAAAAACTGTGTGAGTTTTAATGTTGTAATGTTTTCTTCAGGGGTGCCCTAATTTTATGCACCTTTTGAATGGAGTGATCTGCAAACTGCACTTAGTTTCACATTTCCCTTAATGATTTTAAAACTATATTATCTGATGTTTTTTATGATTCTTGTAACCATTTTGTTTAATTCCTTATTTATTTATTTGTGTTGTTTTCTGTTTACTGGTTTTGTTCTTGTGGATGTTTTATGATTTTGTTCTCAGGTCTCTTTTAAAAAAGAATTCTTAACCTGAAAATGAAAAAATCAAGAAATTACTAAATTAGTTGTACTATTGTTGTTTAAAACATTTATAGAAAGTAGTCAAGTAGCGGGCAAATGATAATGGATTGCTCAGTATCTGTCCTTTTTCTTTTATTTCTTTTTTTTTACAAATGTGCCAATTTTCCTTTCCTAACCATGTTGAGAAGAAATTAGAAGAAGTTCAGAAAACACACAACTATGGTGCCATGGTAAGGATGGTTCTTTTTATCCTTTGCTACAGGAAATAGGA
This sequence comes from Nannoperca australis, assembly GCA_036023655.1. Taxonomy (NCBI): domain Eukaryota; kingdom Metazoa; phylum Chordata; class Actinopteri; order Centrarchiformes; family Percichthyidae; genus Nannoperca; species Nannoperca australis. The sequence continues at coordinate 24,562 of JAVQJD010104642.1, forward strand.
AAGGAAGCACTTATCGAATGTACAGCACGCCCTGTATTAACCTCTATTGGCAACCAGTAAGAACTGTAGAAGCATTAATAGGTTTCTATTACAAGTGGAACAACCCTCCACCCTTCCTCGAGTCTCCATCACCACACAATGATGATGATGATCTCATTATTATCCTCTTCCCTTTTGTGCTGTGTTGTATTATAAATCTAAATTATTGCCATTAATGTTAATAATGTTAGTGGATTGTAGCTGCCACAGCAGCAACTCAATTTAAGATTTATAATTACTCTTGCACATTATGTTAAGTCCCAAAACAATTTATATACACACACACACACGCACACGCACGCGCACGCGCACGCACACGCACACGCACACGCACACGCACACGCACACGCACACACACACACACACACACACACACACACACTGACAGACACATACTGTACTGTACACGGTAAAGCACTCATACAGTGACATCCTGGAACTGTAGTCTCATGGTAGGTCCAGCAGGCTGGGGCCGGTTGCTAATTTCCAGGATGGTCCTCAGCAAAACTCCCAGAAGGCTCTCTACAATTAGCTCCACCTCCTCTGAGACCACCGGCTCCTACACAAAGGACAAAAACCCTTGCACATGAATTACAGGTAACAGTTGCACTTTACTTTCACTTTATTAACATACTGTATATAAGAAAAGAAAGAACCCTTTTGCCCAAATGTGAATCTTAAATGATTCTTGAAATTTCAAATAATGAGTCAGTTTCTCTCCCAAAGTTACATAAACATTCCCTTAAAAAGGTATCTCGACCAATTTTCTATCTACTCTTGTTTTGTTTTTCTGCCAGCACAACCTTGAACCGGAATCCAACGCGGACGTCATTCTGCCTCAGAGCCGGAATCTGCACTTCTTACCCTATAATCTTACTTTCATCACAGTTTTAATTAAGATTCTTGAACTAGTGTGGGGACTAATCAGAAGTTTCAAGGCTAACAGCAACATTTAGAAACTCTTAAATTCACAGAGAGGGAGGAGAACGGAAAAGAATAAAAGTAGGTGGAACACAAAGGAGAAAGAGACAGTTAAAAGATTAAAAGCAACTCGAAGGGAGTGGAGGATAAACTTGTGTGTGTGTGTGTGTCCCTCTAGTCTCTACCCCTGACAAGACAGACAGATCTTGGACAGAGCAATAATGAGAAGGAGCTTCAGACTGGCACATTGGCTGCCACTGCTGTCACTTCCCTTTAGATGTGGTGCCAGTCTCTGTGTGTGTGTGTGTGTGTGTGTGTGTGTGTGTGTGTATTGTCTGAGTGTGTGTGTGTGTGTGTGTGTGTGTGTGTATGTATGTGTGCGTCTTACTGGGCGCCTTTACCGTCTTTACTGCCCCTCTGGCAGCAAACAGTTCAAGCCAGGCAACCCGAGCTGCTGCACACACGCACACATCAGACAAACACACGCACACACAGCTCGAAGTGACTGCCACTTCGACAGTGCCCATTTCTAAATTGATGGGTCTCATTACTGGACTGCATGGCTGCCAATGTCCTTGTTACCAAGACTAATTGACCATATACACACAACAAAGCAATCTGCTATTGCAATGTATTGGCAAGGAAATAGCTGTAAGAGTAATTCCTCTAGCTTCCTCTAGTTATTATGGTGGTAATTCCCTTGCATAGTCTTGTAAAATAGCAATGGGAATTATTTTGAACTGTAATAGGATAGTAATGTAAACGCAATGTATCTTTAACTTGTAAATCATAGCCAATCTTTTACTTGTAAACTTGTTTTGTGCAACAATATACTGATGCATGACAGCTTTAAGCAACAGTTCAACCACTGAACTGAACTTTAGAAGGTGCTGGTAGGAGGATTCGGGATTTAGACAGAGCCAAGCTAGTCATCCTCCCCTGTTTACCTGTGCAAACTTAAGCTAATTAGCTCCTAGCTGGAGCATCATATTCATCGTACAGACATGACTGACATCAGTCTTCTCATCGGACAAGAAATAACCACTGAAATGACTACCCTTTTTAGCCCAAATGTGAATCTTAAAGGATTCTTGAAAAAGAAATTTAAAAAAAATGAGTCAGTTTCCCAAAGTTACATAAACATCAGTGCAATACTCACCGCAGTGCCATTTTCCTCCTTCTTGATGAGGGAGAGCATGCTGGTGAGGATGCGGGCACACATGACAAGGTCCCTCTGCTCCTGCATGTGCGCCTGGAGGACCCGGAGCACCACCGGCAACAGGATGCACCGTGACTCTGCAACACACACACACACACACACACACACACACACACACACACACACACACACACACACACACATCAAAGACTTAATGATATATAAAGAGTAAACACAACAAAGACCAACAGGGAAAACACACTAATCTTCTGTGCTGTATTAATTATTGTTTCGCTTTCTCGACCACACACTGCTTCTTAAAAATAATATAAAGAATCTAAATGTAGTCCTTTGTGCAACATTCTTGTGATTTGCATGAGGGATGTTTTTCTTGGGGAGCAAAACACAGACAGTAATCTGCTGCAGTTTACAGCTTTTATTAAGAGCAAGTTAATGACATGGAGTTAGGTGCACTGCAGGTTAACAATTGACCGCACTGTGGGAGTGCACAACCGTACAGTATAATATGGACTAATAGCCTGTTTGTACAATGTGCAAGACAGTACAGTACAAACTAAGTATCTGTGATTACTGACTATATTTTGTGGATGAACCTAGTTGTTCAAATCTGTTTGTTTCCCTCTGTGATGTTTGTTTATTGTGTTCACAATCTGCATGCAAGGCTTTTTGTATTTATGTTATTAATTTTCCCGTGTTGGGTTTTCAGTGTGTTCACGAGCTTTAATTATGTGTGCATATCAAAGTGTACATTAACTGTGCATTTTCTTGTCTTCACCTGGGTTAATGTACAGCTGGCTTTCAACCGTCTTGGCAATGCACTGCAGTTTGACGGCCTCCAGGGGGCAGTCAGCGTGGACAGTGGTGGGCAGGCTGCCCAATGTCTCCCTGACGAAGCCGGCCACCTCCCGCACTGTGAAGATCTTCAACAGCTCACCATAAACCGCCGGAAATGTGCGCAGGAACACCGCCTAGGCAGGAGGGGGCATTGTTCAGTGATTTGAAGGTACTATAAATCCATTCTCATCAAAATACTTTTTTTTATTTCTCAAAGAATGAAATCCCTTTGTTGATAGTCAACAGCCAAAAGCATTCTAGCTGAAAATTTGACATAAGGGGCCTCCATTCTCATGGAGGGGTGCAATACTTTAGGGGCTTTGGATAAAAGAAATTCATAACACACGATTCTGTTAAGCTAAAAAAAAACAAAAGTATTTACTGTTGTGCTATGAATCACTGGTCTGGACTGGATTTGATTGGACCTCTGGAAGTCAGGAGATTACATGGATTCAACTAAAGGACTACTCCACTGGGATCTTTGTCTATCGCTTGTTTACAGCTCTCAGTCTGATGCTCTTCATCCCTGTCAAGTTCTGTCAGATCCTCGCCGCACAATTGAAAAATGAAGATTACGGAAATCTAGAGAGGTGTGTCACCGTATTGCTTTTTTTCCTCCTTCTTCTTTTTACCTTCATTTATCCAGAAAAGCCTGGCAGAGGATAGAAGCCATTTTTCAGCCACTTTGTTTCACTGTCACAGGTACTCTTGACAAAAGAGCAGTTCAGATGGAGCAACAAGGAGTTCCACAGTACAACTACTCCTTAAAGGTAATGGATTTCTCTACTATCATGGAGTCTAAACTATTGATATACATAACTCATGTTTTTGTAATAATAAACAAATAAAATAGACAGACCAAACTGAAGCTCTGTACTTTACATATTTGGAATAATAATAATAACTGGGTCAGGGGCCAGAAATTTGTTAGAAATCCTGTGGTATGTGTTTAGAGGAACCACTTGCTTTCCACGACAAATTCCATCCGCGAAGAAATCCTTGCGGACATTTACTTCACAGATTAAACAATATGCACGCACCATTATGGCAAGATGCCGTTCGTAGCATTGGTGGTACAACGTCACTCTGTGTGTTCATAGCTCAACACATCAGATGCTGAGTGATGAGTGACAACACACACAAAGTTTTTTTTTACACTTTAGTGCCGAGAGCGACCTGGGATTTCGATCGATTAAAAAGGCTACATGAGTGTAAGGAACTAAAAGTGATCAGAAGAAAAGAGGCAGATGAGACTATAAAAACAGACAAACACAGAGACGAGGTGGATTCAAAGAGGAAGGGGAACAACAAAGAGTTACACATCCACACACAGGTCCTGTAGAGGCAGAAATGCATTTCCCTTTAAGTGTGCACAAATACACGCACAAGCAGCTGTACCTGGTGTGTAATCAGGATTATCTTTGGCGTCTTTAGCTTATCTGTTTCGGTCTCATTCAAAATCAGTGAAGGCAGCTACCCTGCTGCGCAGACCTCCCAGCGGAAAGAGGAAAAAGCTGCCACAGAAATTCCTATTCCGACTCTAGACCCTCTGGCAGCGTGAAATTCAATTACAGACAATTTCTCACCAATCACAACTGCATTAACAGGAGTCCTTGAGACAGAAAGCATAATGTGGTACACAAGCAGCAACAGGCACACATTTACACATATGTGCCCCCTGCGATGCACACTTGTAGACATGTACAGACATAGACACGCATATACACACCTGTGTCTGTGCGACGGGACTGGTGCCCTTGTTTTCCTGCGAGAGGAAGAAGCGGATGGACATGAAGAGCTCGTGGACGCAGACTCGGAACTCGTCCTCGTTCTGGCCTCTTGTGGCCAATGAGAAGAGCCGGCGAGACTGGATAATGTACTTGAAGATGTACTCGCTGGCCTGGAGGACAGAAAGAACAATCATCATTTATCACCTGTTCAATGACGGGGGGGTGGGGGAGCAAGTCAAACTTCCCTTCCAGTGAAAATGGTTAAAGAAAGATGTGATATTACATTTTGCTCCTGATGTATTTCATCCAAAGTTTGCATTTTATGACTCCATTTATCTGAAGGCAAAAAGTGATCAACACCTGGGTTGAAATAACAGAATACATTTTCTCAGTTTTATATTTTCTTAAATAGTATATTTAAAAATGTTCACAATCTTGTGATGAGCGTTTTCAACATGATTTGTTTTATATTTTAGAGACAATACAATTAACTAACGGAATACATAATTAGTTGTAAGCCCTAGTGCAGACAATGTTTTTATTGAATAGATAAAATAACCTCTTTTTAACCAAATATCGATCATCCTCAAATATTGTGGAGTTCATCTCCTGTGCTTTCAAAGTCACCTGTTTGTTATTAGAAAAATACAACAAAGTTGTATAAAGCTAACCCACTTGGTATTTTTGATATACAATGAAACCCGTCTGAAGGAGGTGCTTTAGAAAATAAAAGACATTCTATAGGAAACACTGCAAACGCATCTGCAGTGTATCACTTATTTATTATTTACTGCATGACATTACTTCTGGTGTAGAATGTATTCTGTAGAATGTAAGATGAATGGGAAACCACGCTAGAGAAGCCGCAATATGCTTCCCGCGACGGCGTATCTGCATGAGTCATTATTCTAATGTGATGTGGATTCCCAACACCAGAGGCACTGCATTTCTGCTGATTAAAATTGCATGCAGCGTAATAGATTGAGCAGAGGAATAATGAATGGTGGTGCGATGTACTCACTGCTGATGGGGAGATAAATTAGTCGGAGTGGCAGCGAGAAGGAGCAAGTTTGTTTGTTTGTATTTGTGGATGCATCTATGTTGATGGTGTAATGGTTTAGATGTGTACTGTATATGCACGTGCTCTGTCTGTGTGTGTGTGTGTGTGTGTGTGTGTGTGTGTGTGTTAACGCCTCACCTTGAGCACCTGCTGTATGTGATCCTGATGTTCTGCGTCAACAATGCGGTCCACGTACCACTTCAGCACTTTGATCAGGTCCCTGGAGAAGAAACACACACACACACACACACACATTACATCACCACTCACCACTAGCTGCATCGCACATAGCTTCTCTCACTGGATTTAGCAAACATGGATGAGGCAATGTCGTGTTTTAACACATTTAACATGTGTTTTTAACAAAGTTGAAATCAATTGCAGAGAAAAGACCTACCACTCTTTTGCTAGATTTTCATGAATACATACAGCTGATTTAGATGTCAAAGTTGGGAGGAATAATATTATGATGAAAAATATCAGTACAAGTTATTAAACTTGTGGAGTTCAGAATAAAGGCAGACAAATAAGGCAGACAGCGATTACTGAAAGAGAGGGTTTTCTCATTCTAATCAGGGCTGGATGACACCTTGGTTCCCTATTAATAACTAAAGATAGTTTTGATGAGAAACAACAGTGATACAACAGTAACAGTGATATGCAGGCACATTTTCTAATTTCTAATTTCTAACAGTTTTTAATTAAGGTGCGACACTTCTGATGAAACAATATCACAGGTAAAAGAGTTTTAAGAAGATGGATGTGGCAGCAGCATTCTCTCTGTGTGTGTGTGTGTGTGTGTGTGCTGAAAGAGAAGATGACAGCACCAGCACAGTATCTCAGCAGGTACAGAGAGTGTGAAGAAGACAGCCGGTGAGAACAGCAGGCTGTGAATATGTGTGTGAATGTGAATGTGTATATGTGTGCGTGTGTGTGTGTGTGTGTGTGTGTGTGTGTGTGTGTGTGTGTGTGTGTGTGTGTGTGTGTGTGTGTAAGTGTATACTATGCGTGTGATGGATAGAAGAAGGAACGAGGAGGTAGGAAGGAAAAGCAAGCACAATTTCATGTTTCACTTTTTATCAGCCAGGGGGCACCGTAGGCATTTCATTCACATCTGTCGACTAAATCACAGCACGGAGCCCCACTGACGCAGGCTGGCCTCTCTGACTGCCTGCTCATGTGATACAGTATGTCTTTCGAATACAATATGTGTGTGTGTGCTGCTTTATTATAAGCTCAAGGCGCCACTGTAGCCTTGAGCAGTCACACTCAAAGAAGCGAAGGCTGAAACGTCACATACCTGTAGGACAAAGCTCCGGCAAAGTGGCTCTCAATGTAGGTGTCCATGACTGGTTTGAAGTGCTGGAATTTGCTGTCCTGGAGAAGGTTGATGATATGGACCTGGAAATAAAGAGAAGACATATTATGAAAGCGTTACACTATAACATATTTTTTACTTCTTAAAAAACAGTTTTACCTTTTTTTATTTCACACAGTGTGACACTATCGCATAAATAAAGTTTGTTCCATTGAAGCTACAAGATGGTTACACTGAAATAAATATTCAAACTCAAGACTTTTATGGCTTCATCATTCTATCAAAATGAAAATACTCTAAATGTCTAGATTTCCCTCAAATTCAGTGCAAGTTTTTTGGTATCTGTAAAAAAAGGAAACTATACTCCTTCTCCTCTTCCAGAATCTATACATACTACTGGACAGCAGGCGTTTCCTGCTTCCAGTCTGTCATACAATCGCTGATCTTTTGTTACGCTGAAGGCTTACATTTTCCACTTTTGCAAGTTCAATATTAGACCAGGATTTTCTTTCCAAGCTATTTGTGATGTCACAAATCATGCTCGTAGGCCCGCCCCTGGCAATCATTTTCCTTGTGCACGTAGAAACGTTCCACTTTCAGCATTTGAACGTGAAAACATCCTTCTAGTGTCAAACTCTGCAAATGATTTTGTACAGTGACGCTCAAGCATTGCACTGCAGGAACAAGGAGAAACACATTTCTGAGTGGAGAGGAACATATACAGATATCTAAAACTATAACAAAACAACTGAGCTAAAACCATTTTGACCGTGGCTGCACGTATTACTCCATGTTTCCCTTGTGCGCAGGTTGTTGTGAAATGCGCTGAATTTGTCCGACCAGAGAAGATAAGTCCAGTTGTCAAACTTGTTGGATTGATCTTGCAACCGCAAAAAGGAAACTTGATGAGTGCACTGGCCCGCTGGACCTTTTCATCATTGATAACGCCACGCTGAGGGGAGAGTGTGTTCATGTGTCAGTGTTAGACTCGTGTGAGCAGCGAGAAATTGATCACTCCCTCTATCAGCGCAGTGCAGCATAACTGGGGGGGTTGGTTCAGCGAGTTCTGTAGCGTTACATCACTAGATCTTTCTCCAGCTGTCAGTTTGTGTTTTCCGTTGTGCTTGACATATGAAGGATAACAGGTAACAGAGAGAGAGAGATCGGTGGAAATGATCGGACCATCAGAACCACTTGCTTACCAGTGAATCAAACACTTTGAGCCCGTATCTCTGCGAGCTCTCATCCAGAATGCCAAAGAGTGTGTCCAGGGTGTCCTGTAGGAACTGTGGATACAGAGCAGAGCAAAAGGGAGTTTGTTTAGTACAGAGCTGCAGCATCAAATTAACTTCACTTCTCAGTTTCTTAACATCCTCATCCTTTCAACTCGAACTTAAATAACATGTCGGCTGAAATTAAATCAGAAACACTAAGAATGTCAGAATAGAGGGAGCTAGTCGCTGCTTAAGAATCTGATTGCCGGCCTACTTTGACAATCTCCGAGCCGTCGATCTCCTTCAGCTTAGAGAGGCTGTCGTTGATCCTTTCAGGGTGGGCTCTCCACTTCAACAGGTCCAGCATATCACCTGGCCGAGGACAGAAAGAGGGAGATATAGAGAGGTGTAACAGTAAATGGAGGAGATACAAAAAGAAACGCAAGTGACAAGCAGAAGAGATCAAGACACATCTCCTGTTTGTTTGTAAAGAAACGCAGGATTATGAGAGCAAACGTGTGACTCAGATCACAAAGCATCACCACACCTTTCAATTACAGCCCAAAAAAACCCTCTGAATCCAAACAAATGATGACATTTTCAAGTGCGGCGAGAAAAGGGAGATAAAAAGTCATTTTCCAGAGCTCGGGTCCCCAGACATACGCATGAATAAAACATAAGCCTCCAGAAGAAAGTCTTTTGGCTGTCTCTTCGGATTCTGTTCAACCTGAAGCGTGTCTTTTTGCAACTTTATGAGTGAATTTCTGTCTGTGCATGCGTGCATTACTGCATTAGTTTTTTTACCAATACGTCAAGCATATTCTGTCATCGGAAACTCTGCAATACTTCTATAATCAATTCACCAACCAAATCAAATGCATCCAGGAAATTAACAGCCTGTTGCAAGTGAATTGTGCCTGTAGCTTTTATGTTTATATTTTCTACCATCTACTTAATGAGGTAAAAAATGATTTATCATTCATGGTTTTTAGCAGTCTGAAAATACAACGCTATTACCGCCATCCTGCACATTCACAGGTTTTTTCACAGGCTTGGATGGTGTGGTTGGAAAACTTTCTCTCTTGCACACAACTTGTCACTCCCTCTGTTTTCTTTCTTAAACATATGGCGTTTTACCATTTTGTTAGCCTCTTGTGAAGTGTTGATCACTATCTTTGCCAATGATAGTTCTACACAGCCGCACAGAAGAAGAGGAGCAGCTAGTGCATTAAGGTACGAGCTCGGCTTCAATTTCTTGCTCGAGCGGAGCAGCCAAAACACCTCACCGGGCAAGTGGCCAAAATGTCAATCCCAGAGTCTAGTTTACCATTCTGTGTGAGCTTGGTGGAGCAGAGAAAGCTGGTGATCCAGAAAGACTCTTTGGTGCCTTTCAGAGTCTGGTTGTTGGACGGGAGGTTGGCCTTGGAGAACGGCAGCTTCAGGTAGCGCAAACAGTCTGCCAAGCTGGTATTCTCCTCACACTGGATGGAGAAAAAAAAGGAGAGAAGGAAAGATAAACACATTTTGTTAAGTTGCAAGAGAAGATTTATACTGCAAAAAAGGAACTGTGATATTAGCAAAATGCTGCATTCACTGTTTTAATGGCAAGTTGTCAAAAGTTGTCATTGGATAATTTTTGAGTGACACAGAAATGTTATGTTTATATATATTATATCAAAGTTTTGGGGGATTTAATGTGAAGCCTTGATGCACAGCTGAGGCTGTTTGAGCTCCAAAGCTACTGATTCTTCTGTGTCTATTTTGGGTCTGATGAGAAAACTAGGCCATGCCAGTTTCATTGAGCTTTTCAGCAACTTCCATCTGGCATTAGAGTGGGCCTTCCAGCCCCCTCTCTCAACTGTGGGAACACACACGGCTACCAGAGTTGTCCTCTAAAACAGGCAGGCTCAGGTCTGGTAGGGCCGACTGACAGGAAAAGACAACAATGAAAAGAGGAGTTTTTAAAGACTAGAGCTAACAGCAAAATAAATAATCAGACTTTTTGGTCACTGTTCTGCCTCACTGCCAATAAAATGTATGAATGCAGTCGGTCGGTCGTCCGCAAAGCCCGAGGTTCATGCACACCGCCTTCGCCTGCAGCTGAGTAAAAGCTTGCAGTCTGCAATTATTCCGAATTACACCCAAGACGGTTTTGCAGTAGCTTTTAGCTGGGGGATGCGGCCCATTTTTATTTGCTTTCGTCTTTTGATGTTTCAAAACCAAAATGTGTGAAAAGGAAGAGGGTGAGTCTCTTAAGGCCTGTAAAATGCAGGAAATGGACATGAAGGTCATTCTAAATACAGAGAGAGAGAGGGAGTAGACTTTCAGACTTATTAATCAACTTTGTTTCATAGGAACTGTTTAGGCAACCAGCTACCAACTGACTCATACACAGGCAAAGCAAACACACATACATTAACACGAATTTCAACCCTACAGCTTGCCAATAAGTGGACATTACTCATTCAGACTGTAATGAAGGCCTGTGAGTTGTTTGTCAGCCCAAACAGCAGCAAACAGTGCGATGACAGAGTGACCGCATTTTGCCATTCAGAGCAAATGATTCACATAATCATATACAGTATGTAATCCCAACCGACGTAGCCTTGGCGACACCTGTGTGAGGCAAAACAGTGAGTGGGTTCACTTGAGAGGATCTCTAAGCTGCAATTTACCAACAACATGAATAACCATTGGACTTTCTGCCCACTGAAATCTTTTGTTTTGATTTATTTTGCTGTACTTTTTCCTTTTAAATACCAAACGTGTCCTGCAAGAACTAAAGAGCGCACAGGATGGCACGCTGATGGTGGCCAAGTAGCTTAAATTATCACACAAAGCAGATCACTCCCCTGTTATTGAGATGCCAAGAAAGTCATTAAAATAAAGTACATTGAAAACGGTGACTAAATCTTGGATGGATTTACACATTAAGATGAATATTAGGTACTGTATGTGTGTAAAAAGAAATTCCTGCAAAGCACAGTAATTTTGATTATACGTCGTTCTGTCAAAGGAGGGTGGTGGTGGTATTACCTTGTGGATAATGAGCTCATGGGTGCCATCTGGCAGAGTCCTGCCATCCTCCTGCATCAGAGGAACAAAGGAGTAGCCAAACAGTTTCTTCTCCCCCTTGTCTTTAGCTGTCAAACAACAACACAAGGACACGGCATTGAGTCCAAAAACTACGCCAGCACAGGCAGCGAGAAAATAAACAAAACAAAAGCTCATATTATGAAACCAGCTCTGCTTTTCAGATTATGCAACACTAATGAACAATGAACAATGAAGAAGTGGATCTGATGCTCATCCTTCAGTGCATTTATTCCAGCTAAAATGTAAAACTGACAGCAAGCTGAAAAGCAGTGTTGATGCGCGCACACACACACACACACACACACACACACACACACACGAAATGAAGCAATGTACCAGCAATAGGCAGAGGTGAAGGCTATAAGCTAGCAAACATTGCTGTAAACAATTCAGACTTTTACTTTGATAATGTTTTCTAAAATGGAGGGAAATGCATTCAAAACGTTTGTTGGACCTTAGTGATGCACAAAATGCATTTAGTTGAGAAACACTAAATCTAACCTTTACGAGAAAACTCCACATGGCACCTTTAAGCTTTGACCACACCTGTCACACTCTGTTGCACCTGTAAATCACACGCAACTGTGCTTTCGAGGTGCACTGAACACACCGTGAGCACAGTTTCACACCACCTCAACCGCCAGCAAAAAACAAGACATTCAGGATGCTGTTCAGTTACTCTTGGAGGGCATGATTAAAGGGGGCTGCTGTGTTTTTAAAAAGCTTTTTCTGAAAGCTCTCAGCATTATTTGCATTATGAACACATGTAATCTGATTTATCTGCTGCTTTAGCAATAAAGTGCTAATGTGCGCACAGCGGGAAGTGAGAAGAGTGTTTCTATTCCCTTTCAATTCAAGACGAGCGATTCACTTAGGCATCGCACAGGTCCTCTGTGTGTGTGTGTGTGTGTGTGTGTACGTGCATTTGTTTACTCTCCCAGGAGAAGCACAACTTGTATTAAACTAAGAAATAAAATGGCCATGGTGCAGCAGCAATTTCTGTCTTGCTTTGCTGTGATTACGTTTCTACACTAGGAAAGTTATTGCTTACAGGACTCAACAGTGTAAACTTTTGCTTTTCTGTTGTGTGTGGTTCTTTTTCGGACAAGTTTCCTAATCTATAAACCCAGATAGCCTCGGGCACAAGGAGATTAAGAAAGATTAAGTGGTACTGTGTGAAACTCTGGCTCAGCTGAGCTTGGCAGACCAGGTAGAGATTGATGTGTGTTATATCTTGAAACCACTCTACCAAATACACAATGCTATTATATAGTTCAATGTTACAGTTTGGGGGCTTGTTAGGAATTCAGGGTTTTAAATTCTAAACAAGGACAGACTTCATATCTTTATACCTAAGTAAGAGACAAAACTCAGCAATAGTATTACCATTAACTGCAACTAGTTTATCTTGTTTGAAATCTTTAATAAACAATGAATTATTATGAAACAAATGATTGCACTGCTGATGCTGACAGGTCCCTTTAGCACCATTTAGGAACACTGGACTCCCCACAAACAAATCAACAATTACCGCTGCTACACGAGTGCAAAAGAAAGATAGCATTTTAAAGCATATATATAAAAGTGAGCTTTCTGTTTTGCCCTAATTCAAAAGGAGTGTGTCTGCTAATGCTATCTTCAGGCACGTTGTCCCCTTGTTTGGGCGCCCTAATAGTATGTGTAATATGGCCTCCTCAGTTTAGTGTCACCACAGGCTTAAATTGGGCTCTTAACAGGCAGCCCTTCGGTAGCAATGCTAGCACTGCCAGCAGTAATAAGGCTACTATATCTGCTGCACACAGCCACACAGCCTCCCAGCTTGGCTGCAAATGGCATAATAATATCAGCTTGTTATGAGAGAGGAGACACAGCCTTCTCCCTGCAGCCCAGTAAGAGGGTGAGAGCAATATTTTGGTCATAATTAAAGTTTTGTCTCATTAGGAGGTGAGAAGTTGGACAAACTAGTCTCATTATGAAAATGCTTAAACAAGCGCACACTTATACACTTGGACATTGTCTATTTGGGGGTGGCAACAGCCTCTGGGCTTGAGGCTGGAAGGCTGGCAGATTCAAGCGAGTGGGAAAGTTAATGCTTATTGTGCTCTTCTGCCTCTTTCCCTCAGACTCCCCTTGATATTCAAGCGAAAAGAAAGCAGCACCTCGGGCATTCACACCTGAACAGCCAACATGTGAAAGCCTGGAAAAAAGCGTGTTCACTTAACCACTCCTAGATAAACAAACGGTCATCCACGATCCCGTCCCTACTTACTGGAGCAGTGTCGAAACTCAAAGCGGACGTGCGACCCCCGGAACATGTCAACTGGGATGGGCAGCTTGATCTGTTCCGCCCAGCGGGGGCTGTTGTTGTGGTACAGCACCAAGGAGTGGTACTCATCCCCACCTGGTTCACCAGCGCCGGCAGCCACGTGACTCTGACAGGCAGAAAGAAGAGTGTGAATAAAAACACGGAGGCGGTGGGGAAGAAGAAAAGACAGAACAGAAAGTAAAGACAGAAAACGAGTGGCAAAGATGAGGTAAAGGAGAAGTGAAGAACGCAATGAATGAATCAGTCAGACATGAAAAGATAGGAGGGTATTGAAAACCGCCCACGCACCACAAATGCCAAATGAAGCAAGCATGACATGGTTTACATGCGTGTGTTTATGTGTGTTAGAGGGTTGCGTGCCATGCGGCAGCAGGGTTATTTTTGAGTCTATTTTTTGTCCAAGGCCAAGCCAGTGCAAAAAACCACTTGTCACAGCGCTGCGCCAGAAATGGGCAACACACTGGAGAGACACTTTGCTCTCATCTGGGTCAGTGATATTTAAATGAAGAGTTTTACTCTAAAATAAGAACCCCCCCCCCCGCTATTAAGAAAGATACGGAGTCAAATTAGGGCTTAAATAACACATTTAGCGTTTTCAAACAATGCGTTTAGTCCTTAAAATGATATATTTTCCCCAATGACAGTTGTGGAAAATGGAGACATAACTGACATACAGTTTCCAGATCAGAAAAATATGTGTTTTTACCTTGAGGATCTGTCCATCGATATCCAGCAAATAGACAGTGATCTCTACGTTCCTGGCTACGCTCTTCCCACCCTTCTCAAACTCGCCTTTCTCCAGTGTGATGTAAAGGTCATTCCTCATCTCTCCTGCAGCAACAGGAAGGTAAAAGAGGCAACAATGCATTGATTATGCATACAAGCAAGCATTATTAATTATCTCCCAGCAGCCTGACAACAGTTTTTAGTGTAATGCTTCATGACAGGGGTGGACAGCGTTTACATTAGCAGCACTGAATGATATTTTATGCTGACGTGAACTCTAAGCCTGAGCAAAGATTTAATATCCGCTGTAAGCAGATTATGTAGCCAATATTTCATTTTCTTATGGATATATCATTTGTTTTGTCAAATGAAAAGGGTCACTTTTGATAAACAAGAGAGAGGCATAGTTTTAACATTTGCACGTCATATCAAACTGTCAGTGAGGTTGGCTTCACCCCGTCAGTGAAGTGACAGTGGCGAACGGTGAAAAATAGGCTACAGAGGGAAGAAGACGCTGAATGCATTTTAAAAACACACTAAGAAAAGAGCCAAGAACCCACATACTGGACACAGACTAATAGGTGCTTCCTGCCCCTTACGTGTTAATTTACAGCAACAACAAGGGCCCATATAACAAGGCTCAACACACATGGTGAGACCCTTACATGCAAAACACCTAAGCAGGTATTAAGTGCTATAATCATGTTTATTTAGCATGATAATAGCACCTAGTTAGCATAATTGGCTGCTCTTTATCCCTACACGCAGATGTAAGTGCCCCATAAATATAAAGTATAAGAAGATTACATAAACATAATGTACAATAAGAAGAGAAAAATAGCAAGGAGTCAGAGTTCATCCTGTAGCCACCAAGCGTGATCTTAAACTAGTCTAAATAACTATCAACATCCATGTATCCTAAAAGTGAAACACAAACAGTTTCTTCCTGCAAACACATTTTATAATAACCTGGTAAATGTAAGTATGTAAACAATGAACTCAGTGTCTGGGATTCAGAAAAACAAAACTCCAACCTGTAAACATGCCTGTAACACAGCCTTCTCTTGAGGCAGGTGATGCAATTTGCCAAAACACTAATAATCCCAGGAAGTAATATTCTACATGTTTTTGTTAGAATTGCAGCTGAATGTACAAAGACTGGGCCAGGAACATATTTATTTCCTTCTGTAGGGGAAGTCAAAGTGGTGCAAAGCGCTCTGGGTAAGAAAGAGGACAGGCCTGTGGCCAGACACATTGTAAAATAGGTTCCTTATCTGACCTCTTTGAGTGTGAATAGGAGTGTGTGCGCTCATCATATCTCTATCTCTAGGGTCAACATTGATTTTCTGCTCTTTACAACAGTAGCCATGGCAACATGAGGCATTCTATGTACACCCATACTGTACATTTGATTCTCACTCTCACACACACACACACACACACACACACAAAGAGAGCAGAAAGGCAGACACACACAGGGGCAGTTTCTTAACGTACAATAGGAAAAAGGGAAGCGGAGAGGGTGGAGCTAGAGCAGCTGAAGAAAGAAAATGAGGAGAAAGACACGGTCCTTACCCCAAGGGCAGACTTACACAGGCAGACAGGGTGAGAGCAGTCAGTGTTAAGGGTTTGTAGTCAGACAAAGACAAAGAAAGAGACAGTGAACATAAATCTGTATTAGTGAGGCGCTGGGGGACCCTGAGTCTGTGGTTCTTCTTTATCTGTGTGACCAGACAGCACACCTCACTTCTTTAAAAGAACAGCTCTTCTGTGAAAAAGAAAAAAAAAAAGTCCCCCGACGTCCAACTCTCATAGATGAATGAACAGACAAAGAGTCAGAAAGCTCATTCACAGTATATGAACATACAAACACTTTTAGTCCCGTTTCATCTTACATTCAAGTAGTTGTACATTTGTTACCACGGCAACAAGACCCCATCCATCTAAGCCCGAGGGTCTCTGCAGGGGTGCGTGCCGTTTAGAGAAGCAGCTATCTAAGTGATGCCTATCTACCTGAAACAACCTGAATATTTCATCTTGCTGAGGGCACCCTTAGGTGGAACTTAAATATCACTTTCACGCACGTAGGTGTCAAGAGTTACCAAGGCAACCACAGTGGTTATTATAAAGGCACGGCAATGTATTCAACACAAACACTAGAAAATACATAATTCACGTGTATAGCCTCAAAAGATGTCAGCTAAAATATTATTTCATGAATTGACATTTTACATAGAAGATGTTTTATTACTCTTTCTGACTGATGTCACACAAAACTCTGAATCCTGTTGAACCAGAATCTTGGGCGAGATAGAACACAGTGAGGGACCAATCTAAACTGTAAACAAATGGGGTATCAGTTCAGGAGAAAACTGATTTGATTAGACAGAAAGAACGGTGGGATTTTCTAGGAATTTAGGATGACTTTGGTTGGACAATTTTGTTAGTAGTGCACAATGACATCACCACACAAGATATTCTGTTTTCCAGGAAGGTAAAGTTCTCACTTCATTGGATTTTCTATTCCTTTTATGCAGCTACGAGTCATGTATTTGTGTGTTCAAAAAGTCTAAAGATTCTTAAATTAGCGGCGAGCAGGAAAAAAAAAAGAGAAGGTGTCTATGAGCAATAGGAAAGACAGCTGACACCCATGACGATCACAAACCCACAAGTCCTTGAACATGCCGTACAGAAGGAGGTAATAGCTGAAAATCAACTTGGCACCGTACTTGTGCAAGTGAGTGAGTGTGTGTGTGTGTGTGTGTGTGTGTGTGTCCTACCTGGCATGATGACATCAGAGAAGCCCAGTTTCCTGGTGATGGACACACCCCGAGTGAAGAGGACCATGTACTCTCGTCTCAGCTGCTCTATATCCCCATGGAGGAGCTGAAGAGCCACAGCCAGACCTACCAAAAAAAGCAATAACAACATTTTAAATCATATTCCTGTAATACAGCCACGACACAGCTTTGGTTTTTCCTCCTTTGTCCTTTATCAAAGCAATAAAACACTCAAAATATATCATAAACGTATTCCCAACACTATAAACAATATTGTATCGTTGAGCTTAGAAAAAAGTTTCACATGGGCATATTTTCAGTTTTATTACAGCAGCATGGACTTATGAACCAGACATCTACAGCTACACCTGCCAACAGCAACACTTCCATGTGTATGGAAAGCAAGCAGACGCCCCCTCACACATAAACAGAAAATGCAAACAGCCTGCGAGTCATCCCCAGCACTTTTTTATTAACAGGGAATCCTACATGAAGGCTGTCATCTCAAATCAACATCCTTATGCAATAACTCCAAATGTCAGCGCAACTAAATTAAAGCACCAACTTGCATTTAGAGCTCAAACTGCATCTCTGTGATGTCCATGCGTGTGCGCCTGTCCACGCTTATGACGGGGAGAGGCAGATACACAAACAGCTAAACAGCAAGGGAGTGTGTCAGAGACAAGATGATGATGACTATTATTACAATTGTGGATGTTTCCAGGAAAGTTGGGAGGCAGTGGTAAAATGGTTCATAAGCTGCGAGCGGTTTCAGTCACTGGGAGTAAACAAAGCGACGTGACTTGTTTGCAAATCTGCTAGCAATATGCCAAAATATACTGCACTGCAAAGGCACAGAGCAGTAAAGCTCAGGGAAGTAGAGGAAAAAAGGGTTTAAAATGTGCATGCATGTTGCAAAATTGGATATCAGATAGAAAGGTTGTAAAGCTTTAATTTTGTGTCTTAAAAAATATGTCTGTTTTGCTGTCTACTATCAATATATATTCAAATGAATCAAATCAATGAACGCATTTAAATAGGTGATCCAAAGGTAGGTTAACCACACCAAATCACATTATTTATACTAGAGTCAAAGGCTGAGACTGTGATTACTGCTACTCTGCTAACATTATCAGGAGTTTTAGCTGGGTTTTTTCTACACAATGATTGGATTTAGCTGCTGCCTCATTTAGTAACAAACTAAATTACTAAGGCAGCAGTTAATCAAAGTTGATATTTTTCAATTACAAATGACAGCTATAGAGATAAATCATAAAAGGCTATTTAGTTTCAGGTTTAGCTAAAGCTAGCCGTGGCTACGTCAGTAGCTAGCTTTCATTTGATATAGGACTGTTGCCTTAGACTTTGTTTGCAGTGACAAAGACAGAAAAAACAGACGCAGAGGGCATGAGGGGTGACAGAGACACTACAGGACACTACTCTGGTCTAAATTATTCAAAAAATAATTCACACACACAAACACGCTCTAAAAGCTACTGCGGGGCTACCATTAGGCAAACCAGCTTCATTACTATTCTGCCTGGTAGATGTAGCCAACGCTGACAAAAACACCCTCAACCTTTGCTACCCTCGGCCCACCCGGCCTGCCTCTTCACAAACTCAACAAAACAGAGAAATATAAAAACTCAAAAACAAAACAGTCGAGTTGTCACAAGCCTCTTCTGTCACTGCCTACGCTCGCGTGGAGGTGGGAGCTGAATTATCTCCCTGACCTGACTCATACAGAGCTAGATTCTTATGAAATGCATTTTATGGATTACTGGGCTACATGTAAACAAATACACCATCTCTTCTCATCAACTCCCTCTCTCGTCTATTTACTTTGATTACCTAAAAAGCCCCTGTTAACGACCCTGAAACACACAGGTAAAGAAAAGTGTGACAGTCGTTAGTGTGCACCTCTCTGCCCCTTTATTACCCAACAGCCCAGTGTTCCTTTTACTTTAAGAGCAGCACATTCATCTCTCCCCTGCTAATTAGCTGCTAATAAGAGACTTCTGACAGACTGCCAGGTCTGTTAAAAAGGAGAACCACACAGCGAGACACCTTCAGACACACACCAGGATGCACACACGTACACAAGGATAGCACTCGTATATAAACACGTGCGCATATACGCACAAATGCACATTATGTTATCTCACTCCGCTGCACACTCGTTTTAATTGCCCTCCTGACATTAAGTGTAATAAATTGCGGCCCTTAAATTATGCATGGTCTTCCATAACTCCTGCATGGACGTTTTTACAGGGACAGACCGGAGAGGAGACACTGACCTGTTTGCTAAAGATGAAATATTCTCTCCAGTTGCACAATTTGGCATCAAGGCTAGACAAGCGACTCAAGTGTTTTCTATTCTGTAATGTTGCTCTGCAGCAGATTAATTTCCCTTCGGGAGGAATTGACTTTTCAGATGTGGATGAACCCAATAAAAAATGTGCTGCAAGTGATGTGGCGCATAGCTGTGAGCTGGGGACAGTAAAGGTACAGGGATTTCAAGAGGCAATCTGCGAGTTTGCATTGGTTTTTGGTTGACAGCACACTTGTTGCTGAATATGCATCCTCATAAACACGGGCATGAGGACCAGGCTGTTGCAACTTGTGTTGCTACTGTCACCAGTGCTATTACAGTAAAAGCAGGTGTGTGGGTGTGTGTGAGAGAGACATAATTAAAGAGATAGTAGAAGTTAAAAAGAGCCACAGTCCTTGCAAAGTAAAACTGTCAAAGCAAATACAATTATGAATTCATTTGGCCCAGACAGATAAATGGTACTCATAATACACAAACAAAACCTAATTTTCAGTGCTCATTATCTTATAAATTGAAACTATTACCTCTGCTATTGTGATTAAAGCATTTCTCTTTCATTTTGAAAGATCAATGTCAAATTCAGTTAAGTGGCGGAAATGGAATTTTGGAACGAACTCCTCAAATTATGCACGCCAGAGTATTTTGACAAAAGGCCCAAAGCGCTCCCCTAATGCACTTTGAAATGGAAAGCACTGAGGCAAATCAGGCGTTCAGGGGGATCAATGTCTTTAGCTGACAGCTACTCAATAGCTAACATCCAAGTGTTTGTGATAAACTGCACACAGCAGCCAAAGATGGGAGCAGGTCTTTAAAATAATTCACTTAAACGTGTTTATGATTTGTGCGCCAGTGTGTGCGCTAGCGTGCATAATGCTGTCAAATGAAAGCCTGAAGCAAACACTTACATGTTGGATACATTTTGAGAAAATACAATGAACTAAGGCCACATGCTGTGTTTCCCCAATCAGTGTAATTTATTTGTTTTTGATGACAGGGTTCTTATCCTAAAGCTTGATGTCACTGTCACCTAACTGACTAAACCACGTCTGCAGACTCATCTGCCAAAGGTCTTGGAAGTTTAACATCAACAATGCCCCGCATTATCCGTATGTGCTATCTGTAATTAAATCTGATAACGCGTGGCGTGGCTGTGCGTCATCTGATAATACAGCCAATTTAAGCAGAAAATGAAGACGATATAAGAACGTGATTAAGATTTTGTTGGAGTTCAATGTGGGATAAGAAAACAGTAAAGTAAGTGGTTGCATAATATTCCTATTTCAGTGCCATTCCTCTGCGTTATCGTTTATCAGAATTGAATTTAGACTTTTGTTGCACTTATCAGCTCAGCTATGCAAAGCCTGTTACGCCTCCATCTAATTCACCAGCAGAACTGTCATATAAAACTTCAGCTGGATGCTGCAGTTTTGTTATGAACCGGAGTGGTGCAAAGATGCTGCTCAGATAACGCAGAATGTGCTAAACGGCTTTGTGTCATTCCTTTTAATTACTTGAAATCCTTCACGCCTGTGCAAGATTATTAATGATCATTTCCATAATGACTTCTCAAGTAATTATTGGTCTTCTGATGGAAGGTGGGAAGAGGAGCTGAGTCAGTAGATCAGTCTCAAAGATTCTTGACATTCCTGTAAACTTCTCCCATTTCTCCTCCAACAATTAGCAACCCTTTCTGTTGGAGCAGGCTATGGTGTTCCCCCGAATATATGAGGGAGGTGTAAGAAGACAATGAACTCTGTTGACACAGAAAATGAATATTTACATTATGAAAATAACATCCTGCCGCAAGATTGCAGCAAGTTTTTCTCATGTATGTAAATCAGCTTCAAGACCAACTTCTGATGAACTGTTGCTGATTGCTTCCTGTTGATTGTGCATTTGCCCCTGGATGCAAACAGCTGCACACTAGCCAACACCCCATTCCCGCTTCACCCCATTCAGGCTTCCTTCACTGTAGTCTGTATTTTGAAGTCGCAATCAGAAGTTCATCTTGGGCTATCATTGTGTGTACACAAACATGCTGGTTATACGATTCCTCTAACAGATGCATCTATTAGATTCTTTGTAAAATCACTCTCTTATCCAAAGTTGTAAAGATTGCGGAACAAACCTCTTCATTTGTCACATGACATGTCTTTGCCGTTTGAAGAACTGAATCTTCTGATTCTCCACCAACTTGTTGCTACGGGAAACTGCTGATGCTGTTGTTCAGTATGATGCGAATGCAGCTATTTATAAAAAAGCATCTGAATGCATTTGCAACAGCAGGCTGCCTACAGACACAACCATGTGAAAACCGATCTGCTCCCCTAAAGAGGAACTTCACTGCTACAAAGACTGGAAGCTGACTGTTGCATGGTATGAGACTGATGATGCAACAGAGCTGCTAAGTTTGTCACATCAGAAAAAGGAAGGATTTGTGTAAAAAAATAAAATAAGAGGGATTATCAACACACTATTGAATTAACAGCTTTAAAGTTGCTACCTGATTTTAAAAACACCAAACAAAATAAAAAGTGAGACAGTACATATTGCTTAATTAAAAGAAGCCAGCTTGTAGCAATTCTAAATTCCCTTGTTTAATGTCTCAATCCAAAATACGGGATGCATGTGAGGAAGCATAATGAATCAAACTGATGATGTTCTTACCGGTGTTAGAGCACGACAGGTTGTACCTGGAATTCGCCTTTTTGATGAGGTTCTCATGGATCTGGTACCACTCACTCTCAGTGTTACACCTGAGACAGAGTAAATAAAAATACATCTCTTTTCATAGATTTTCCACTTTGAGGGGCACTCCAGCAATTTGGTATTTCCTTTTAATAAAGTAGGGAAACTCACAAAGACAGATTACTGAAGGAACAGTCAAAACACAGGCTTTCTGTTGTAAAGGCTTTGACGTCTCCAAACCCAAGATGAGATTACCCCAATGATATCATCAGGGTTTTTTCCCCCCAGACTTGACAAAGCTCCTCCAAAACTAAATAAATTGTGTCAAGTTGGTGAAGCGGCTTTTCATTCTGAATGCTTGAAGCATCACATGTTATTTCTCTAGGGAAACAGCACTGGTTGGTATTCTATGAACTCTTTGCACTCTTAGCAACTGGTTGATTGTAATGTTGGCTAACGTGCACTGTATGATTCACTGTAACATGAACCACGCCTTTAATGTCATATGAATCACAGGCGCAAGTAAAAGGTTATGGGTTTGAGTGTGACCTATTATTCATTGTCAGTTTTTAACTAGGACTTGTCAAGTATTTACAATGACGTCTTGTGTGGACCTAATTCTGAAAACCCTCAGCTCAGATGTTTAATGCTAATCTGGCTAAAGCCTCTCTGGTGCAGGTACAGAAAAAGTCGTTGTATTTTCTTCCGAGCAAAGTGTGTTTGGCCAGTCAGTCTGATCCAGCTATAATTTAGGTCAGACTACTGTGTCAACGGTAGCTCTTTCTGTCCCTCAGGGCACCGTGTAGACTAGGTTGGACCACAAAGTCATTTCACTGCCAAAAAGCACCAAGCCTCTGAAGCAGAACACAAAAAGGTGCATTTTCGTTGTGAAATGTCTCTTTTAAAACTATACTATAGTATTATTTAGTTATAAGAAGATAAATAGAATTGCTTTGTAGCTTCATAAAAGAAAATTCTATCATTGGGTTTTTGAAGACTGATATCTATTTAGCAAAATGTGTTGTTGGTATTTAGGATAGAAATGTAACTAATTCCAGCTAATGTTAGAGCAGCGACTCTTAAATGAGTAGTTTGGTTAGTTGGTAAAACTCTACACCTTTTTCATTTGTGTCTTATATATACTTTAAATATGATATATATTAGATATAGTACTGTTTTGGCAAAAAAGAGAATAACGGTATTGCCCTAAAACTGTAAAAAATAAAAAATTCAGCACGGTTCAATTTGGAAGCAAAGACTCGGATTGAAATACTGGTTGTTTACAGTGACTTACGCATAAACCTTGAGCAGGTGGTCATCCTTGGAGTCGGCAGTGAGGAGATCAGCAATGCTGACAACAGCACAGCCAAACGGCCGCCTGTACTGTACGCTACACAGATTCTTCTTCTCCCCTGCTCCCATTCTCCCTGCACACACACACACACACACACACACACACACAAAGAAGCATCCACAGTCATAACAGCACTGCTATGAAAGCCCAAGAGAATTAAAAGAAATGTTCAGTAGAATAAAGACGCAGCATCATAACTCCCACCTATTCTTATGATGTGCACAACGATGTAGACATCTTTTCGTAGATCACTGCTTCCCAAATCCTGACAAAACAGGAAAACATATTTTAGCATCAGATTCAATCATTGTAAACAAGCTACAGTGTACCAACTTAGCTTTTAGTTTTCAGGGAAATGGAACATGACTAAAGTCAGCTTTACATAGCTTTAAATTGCTCCCCAATCAATCTTTGTCAACACAAAGTCATGTTCACTACTCACCACAAATAGCGTGCATTGTCTTTCTGTCTTCTCTGGCGACTTGGGCAACCCGCTCTTATTCAGCTTGACAAAGAACCTTTCACTGTAAAAGAGGAGAGACAGAGGGAGGAAACACACATTGAGATGAATGGGGTCAGGAGTGATGTCTGGCTGTCATAATAAACAACTGCATCCAAGCCACTGCTAACAGGAACAGAATAAAGATCAGAAACAATGTCAAAAATGTCAAGTGCGGAACGGTGGGCACTGGAGAAAATGCTTCTAAGTTCAAGCTTCAAACTAAAGCTGTCTGAAAGAGAATATGAGACAGGAGAAAGACAGTGAGCGAGGGAGCAGAGACAGAGGGATAGACAGAAAGAAAAATATATACAAAGCTTGAATTACAATCCAAATTCCCAACACAGAATGCCGGTAAGATTTCCGACAACAAGTACATCAACACGTGGCTCCTCCATGGCTGAATAAAATATTCAGTGTGCTGCTGCATATAGTGGATTCTTTCTGACAAGTTTTAGCCAAGATAGTGGACAGTCAGCAAAAATAGTGATGGGTTACAACAAAAAATGTACAACCTCAGCCTTATAACTGCAAAGCTGGTTGTCATAAATGTTCTGGTTGTGACAGGGCTGGACTTAGACCATTATTAGCAAGGTGAATATATATAGAGAAAATTAGAAAATTGATTTCTGCTGCATTTTTTTGTACATGGCAAATAACAGTTGTTTTGGATGATATTATTTATCATAACTACTATGCTATTGTTAGTGCTTAGAAACAAATCTACATCCAAGCTATAGACTTTGGAAATTACACTAAGCTGAAGTTAGAAACTTGAAAAATAGACAAAACATAGAAAGAAAGACAAAACTATGAGTCTACAGCCATGCCAGGAGCTCTGTGAGGTGGTAAATAGGAACAATGGTGCTTTGAACATATTAGTTATTCAGGGATTTGGTTAGAAACCAAAGTGTTGGACAAAGAAAACATTTGACCTGATGGTGGAGCTAAATGAAACAGGAGGATCATTAAAGTTATTTTAATTCATCCTGGGGTAAACATGATTGTCTGTACCAAAATTGCATGGCAGTATATCCAATAGTTTTTCAGACATTTCACCCAAGATCACAAAAGTCTACCTGCTGGTGGCACTAGAGGATAAGTCAGGGGATGACCAAAGTAATTAGGAATCACCCTCTGGGGACCATGAGTGTCTACATGGAAAAAAACTTCATGGCAATATATTCAGTAGTTGTTGAGATATTTCTGTCTGGACCAACCAACAGACAGACAGACCAACATTTCCATCCCTAGAGCTATGATGCTAGTGTGGCGAAAAATAAAACTCTAAGCGGCTAAAAAGAGACAAATGGAAATGTACGTTTTCCTTCCTGTCTTGACAACACTGAATCATACTTTGGATAGTTTGCACATACTCTATAATTTAACTGAACTTCAAGAGCTTCACAGAGCAGAATGAACTTTCTCGAAATAACAACTCTGGCCTGAAATGCCCCGCGCCCCCTCTTTGTGCAGGCGGGAAATGAAGTGCATGTCGGGCAAAAACAGAAGGGTCGGACACAGATCGCATTTTCATTTTCTTTGTACTCCGTCCTCGCTCTCTCTATATCTCGCACACACGCTCAAAAAGAGGCTGCGGAGGCATCCTGCTGGGCCCTGTCTCATCCTGGCTGGCGAGCTGAGGGCTAATCCAGTTAGGTGACTTTCACAGTCCACCGATAAGCAGAGAGAAAACCTTGTAATGCACCAGCGCCTGACAATGAGCCAAGTTGCTGGCACGGCTAGCAGGCAAGCTACAGCGGGCCCATTCACACAAGAGCAGAATATAACCCAACAGATCCTATATAACTTGACTTCATGCTGCATACAGCTACAATGGATTAGGATATAATAGTCTGAGCTATTAAAAGCTGTTATGACAAGCTTACAAGTTGCCATGTGTCTTCTATGATGTAAATAAGAGGCTGCTTCTTGCACTGTAATTCAGTGTTTTGTGTATGTAGGGCAGTGGGTGCCCATGCTTGAATTAATTAAGTTCCTGATTATTAATTATACAAATGCTTATGATTTTTAATACATGTATTCCTTCAGCGAAGTTTTCCTTTTAACGTCCGTATTGGAATGAACCAGTTGAGAGCTGATTTGATTTAGATGCGGTTGTTCCTCATTAGCCGTCCTCTGTAACTTTCCAGGCCATTTATCCGGCCATATGGATACGGATTCCAATGCATTAGACGTGAGACTTGCGCACGATTTCCTGAACCCTAATTAGTGCTCTATTGTTGAAACCCCAACTGCCAATTAACAGCCATTCCTGCAAACATGGACGCACACATACACAAGTCTTTTACACACCCTCCCCTGACAGCAACTCCTCTCCCTCACAGCTGCAGCGTGTTGATCACACGAGCTAAGAGGACCAGTGTCCCCCAGTGGGACCATATCTCCCTCTATCACCGCTCTTATTAACATAACATGAATGGACGATTTCCCTCCCCTCTGGGCCCACACAGCGCACACTATTCCCTCTCCTGATATCGATGATTGCATTAGTAGCCATGCGCTCACCCGACAATGGGGTGGAGGGGGGATGGGATAGTGAGTGACTGGCGTGTAAAATACTGGATAATTTAACTGCCACAGTTGCCTCTCGTCCCCGTGGCTGAAAACCCTAAATCTACCCCAGAGGCCCACATGGAATGACAAGAAAATGACTTTATAGCGTAGTGGCAAAGTAAAACTTTAAAAACCTTTTTCAAATAAAGACACAAACAACAGAGAAGACAGTGAGGTGAACAGGTTGAGAACACACAAGGCCAGATCTGCCGACTACATCCATCCTTTTGTCAAAAACATACACTGGACCTCTGCAGCTCCCAGAAAATGAACAGAAAAACATGCACACACACATAGATGCACATGTCCAGTCATCCATGGGTGACCTTGATGAGGAGAGGTTACGATGAGGTGGAGGATGTTTGATCTGGAGCAGAAAGAGCAACAGGCTCATGTGTAAGCAATATACAGTATGCCACAGTGTGTGTGTGTGTGTGTGTGTGTGTGTGTGTGTGTGTGTGTGTGTGTGTGTGTGTGTGTGTGTG
>JAVQJD010104643.1:0-14924 GCA_036023655.1 Nannoperca australis
CCAAAGCTGAGCTGCACCGCTGCCTGTCCAAGACCAACAGCGAGGTGGCTCAGTGGAGAACCAAATACGAGACGGACGCAATCCAACGCACCGAAGAGCTCGAGGAGGCCAAGTGAGAACTGTGCAGCATTTTCATCAAGTCGGTGCTGATGGGTTTCTTACGCTTTGACACACTTTGTCTTTGGTTCCAAGGAAGAAGCTGGCCCAGCGGCTGCAGGAGTCTGCGGAGATGACGGAGACAGCAAATGTCAAATGTGCATCTCTGGAGAAAACCAAGCAGAGGCTGCAGGCGGAGGTGGAGGATCTCATGGTGGAGCTGGAGAGGTCAAACGCAGCCAACGCCAGCTTGGACAAGAAACAGAGGAACTTTGACAAGGTCTGTCATTGTTGTCTTCCATGGCTCTCTCCTCGGGAACATGTCCTCCTTTGCATCTGGTTGAGACTGCATTCATTACTCCTCTGTTCAGGTTCTGGCTGAATGGAAACAGAAACATGAGGAGAGTCAATCAGATCTGGAAGTCTCCCAGCGAGAGTCCAGACTGCTGAGCACAGAACTCTTCAAGCTGAAGAATTCGTACGAAGAGGCTCTGGATCATCTGGAGAACATGAAGAGAGAGAATAAAAACCTTCAGCGTGAGGCTTCTGCTGGGAACTAATCAGCCATTTGGTGGAGTTTGTTTTTGACCTGCGAACATAATGTTTTTCTCTACATTTTCAGAGGAGATTGCAGATATCACCGATCAAGTCGGACAATCTGCTAAAACTATCCATGAGCTGGAGAAAGCAGCGAAGCAAGCTGAGCAGGAGAAGAGAGACACCCAGACTGCACTGGAGGAAGCGGAGGTTTGGATTATGTCCTTCACTCACTTCCATTTTTATTCAAATAACTGCAACCTCAAGTGTTCTTTCTGTCTGCAGTCTTCCCTGGAACAAGAGGAGACCAAAACCCTGCACCTTCAGCTGGAGCTGAACCAGATCAAGTCCGACGTGGACAGAAAGGTGGCGGAGAAAGATGAAGAAATCGACAAGCTCCGGAGGAATCACCAGAGAACCGTGGACACTCTTCAGAACACGCTGGACGCCGAGACGCGCAGCAGAAGCGACGCTATGCGCACAAAGAAAAAGCTGGAGGGAGACCTGAACGAGATGGAGGTCCAGCTGGGCCACGCCAACCGCCAGGCCTCCGAGGCCACCAAGCAACTGAGGAGCCTGCAGACTCAGCTGAAGGTTTGTTAGTGCACTGCTCAAGTGTTGCACCGACATGTTGGGTCCACGTTGGTGCATCTAAAGCTCCAAGCCTCTGCCTTCTGTCCCAGGACACCCAGGTCCATCTGGACGAAGCGCTCCACAGTCAGGAGGACTTAAAAGAACAACTAGCGATCACAGAGCGCCGCAACAACCTGATGATGGCAGAGAACGAGGAGATGGTGGCGGCGCTGGAGCAATCTGAGAGGAGTCGCAAGATGGCCGAACAGGAACTGATCGACGTCAGCGAGAGGATTCAGCTGCTGCACTCTCAGGTTAGGAGAAAACAATCACCCTACAATATATATATATATATATATATATATATATAGAAGTGTATATAAGTATATAAGTTGGATTGTTTTCTGCAACTGCAAAATTCTGTAAACATTGAAAAATATCAATATTTAGTGATGGATTCAAACCACTACGGATGAAAATGAAGGTGTCTTATTGAAATGTTATCTCACGATCAGAACTTCAGCCTCCTAAACACGAAAAAGAAGATGGAGTCTGATGTAGCTCAGCTGCAGTCGGACATGGAGAACACTGTCCAGGAGGCGAGAGATGCGGACGAGAAAGCCAAAAAGGCCATCATGGACGTAAGTGTTTACTGCAGAGAGGCGTTTCAGTGAGGAGCAGTTTGCAGCTTGAATTTCACAGTGAGTTCACATGTGCACACAGGCTGTCATAATGGCTGAGGAGCTGAAGAAAGAGCAGGACACCAGCGCTCACCTGGAGAGGATGAAGAAGAACCTGGATGTCACCGTGAAAGACCTGCAGCAGCGCCTGGATGAAGCCGAGCAGATGGCCCTGAGAGGAGGAAAGAAAGAGCTCCAGAAACTGGAATCCAGGGTATGAATCAAACACAAGCGTCATGTGGATCAAACACAGCATCATGTGGATCAAACACAGCATCATTTGGATCAAACACGAGCGCCATGTGGATCAAACACAAGCATCATGTGGATCAAACACAAGCATTATGTGGATCAAACACAACATTGTGTGAATCAAACACAACATTGTGTTGATCAAACACAACATTATGTGGATCAAACACAACATTATGTGGATCAAACACAAGCGTTATGTGGATCAAACACAACATTATGTGGATCAAACACAAGCGTCATGTGGATCAAACACAACATTATGTGGATCAAACACAACATTATGTGAATCAAACACAACATTGTGTGGATCAAACACAAGCATTGTGTGAATCAAACACAACATTGTGTGGATCAAACACAAGCGTCATGTGGATCAAACACAAGCGTCATGTGGATCAAACACAACATTATGTGGATCAAACACAACATTATGTGAATCAAACACAACATTGTGTGAATCAAACACAACATTGTGTGAATCAAACACAAGCGTTATGTGGATCAAACACAACATTATGTGGATCAAACACAACATTATGTGGATCAAACACAACATTATGTGGATCAAACACAGCATTATGTGGATCAAACACAACATTATGTGGATCAAACACAACATTGTGTGAATCAAACACAACATTGTGTGAATCAAACACAACATTGTGTGAATCAAACACAAGCGTTATGTGGATCAAACACAAGCGTTATGTGGAGAACAAACAGAATGAAAGTGACTGAAACTGTCTTTCTTAAGGTCCGTGAACTGGAAAATGAACTGGACGCAGAACAGAAACGCAGCGGCGAGGCCATGAAAGGCATGCGGAAATATGAGAGGAAAGTTAAAGAGCTCACCTATCAGGTAAAATGTGCATCCCATTATAGAACTTCCTGAATCTCAATCAGAAAATGTGATGTGAGAGTAACCCCTCAAATGCTTCAGGGTGAGGAGGAGAAGAAGAATGTGGCGAGGCTTCAGGATTTGGTCAACAAACTGCAACTGAAAGTGAAATCATACAAGCGGCAGTGTGAGGAGGCGGTGAGTAAAGACATGAATGCTGTGTGGAAGTTTATCACGTACCTATAAAACAGTCTTCTTTACTTTTAACTATTGTTTTCTGCGACACTCAGGAGGAACAAACCAGCATCCATTTGGCTAAATCTCGCAAGGTGCAACATGAACTGGAGGAGGCCGAGGAACGAGCCGATATTGCAGAATCCCAGCTGAATAAATTACGAGCAAAGAGCCGCGATGTGGCTGGTAAAGGGGAATAGAAATCGTCGCTGTGAAACGCATGTATCTCTAAAAGGTCCCTTTTCTTTATGTTTGTGATAATGCGTTTTCCAGCTAATCCAATGTGTTTTTAAATGTATTATTTAGCTTAAGGAGTAACCTTCAGTATAAAGGAACATTTAGTCTTTCAGTTTCACAAAGCTGAAATTACCATATTTGGAGATACGTGGTTTTCTTTGGACCGTTTCCACATTATTTGATCATTGGATGAGTTCAAATCACAGTGACAATGTAATAAAGTGACCTTCTGGTTGGATTAGGCTTGAAGACTACAAAGGGCAAGGAAGGTGTAAAGAAATATACAAACAGGTTGCATTGTGGGACATGTAGGATCCAGTGTTTTTGGATGATGACCCATACTAAGGACTAAAAGACTGGAGATGTTGTCCTTCCTCAATTTTAAGTCCTCCAACTTTATGGAAGTGGCACTTAATAATTGTAGTAGCCCTTTGACTTGTAAAACAACAATCATAAATCAATATACCTTACAAACATACTATTTATCTAGTTATTGCTTTTGTTTTAGTAGAGACCTTTAATATACAAAGAAAACATAAAGATACAAAAATATACAAAGCTAACAGTCTCCAGAAACATGGTAGAAATTAGAAATACCATTAGCCTTACGAGTATTTAGTCATACACCAAAGTATTTGACAAATGAACACTTTGACCTGCTGGTGGCGCTAAATGAAAAGTTAATGGATCACCAAAGTCCTTCAGATTCATCCTGTTGGGAACATGAATATCTGTAAAAAACTATTCATGGCAATCCATCCATTAGATGTCAAGACATTTCACTTAACTCCAAAAGTGTTAACCTCAGGGTGGTTCTAGAGGAAATGTTGGAGGATCACCAAAGGAGCTAGGAATCATCCTCTGGGGATCATGAATGTCTGTATAAAGGTTTGTTCCAATCCATCAAGTAAATGTTAAGATATTTTGCAGGATAAGTGAACATGTTGACCTGCTGGTGGGGCTGAAAGAAAGGGCAGAGGATCACCCAAGGAGCTAGGATCCATCCTCTGGGGATCATGAACTTCCATCCAATAGTTGTTGAGATATTTCAGTCTGGACCAAAGTGGTGAACCAGTAGACTGACATTGCTGTCTATATTAATCTTTGTCACGGTCTGTGTAAACAGACCGACTAGTCAGAGTTAAAACATTTTGAAAATTTCCATAAGAAAGTTTCTTGCGCTGTGTTTACGCAGCGTCTGTGTCGTGAAGCCCGGGATCAGTCGGGAACGAGCTGAGTCAACAGCGACGGCTCAACATGTTCCAGGAATAGTGTCTACAAAGCAGTTATTTAAGCACTGACCCGAACTCAAACCTCATTCTCACCAAGACACAGAGAAATGCCTTTGTAAAGCACTGTGAAATGTGTTAATACATTTCTAATGAATCCTCCCTGCAGGCCGAACACCATCACGTGATCAAAAATGATCTTAAACAGCACCCGGATGTCAGTCCGTGATCCCAAAACTCACCAGATCTACGTTTTGTATTGCAAAAGAAATGAATTATGAAATCAATAAAATAAACAACAATATAAAATATCACAGTTTTGATTTTAAAAACAAATAAATCTTCAATTTGGAGGGTCTCTTCTCACCAACAGTGTTGTCTTGGTACGTGCAGTAAAAATCGATTGCCAAATGATGGAGACACTTTATCCATGTTCAACATTATTCCTTAAGCATTGTTTAGTCTCTTGGACCAATAAAGACCATAACCTCTGCTGTTTATTTCTCATGAGAAGCTGTTTTATCACCACCTAATCTTAATAAAAACTAACAACAAAGAAAAGAGATACTATTTGATACTAAATATATAGTTGTTTGTAACATTTTGAGATCTGTGGTTAGTTAGTTAGTAAGAATACAGACACATTTTGAGACAAAATGAACTAAAGCACACAGCTGATAATGAAAATCTGCTCATTAACTGTAACACACCAATTCAGCTGGAAGAATCACATTAGCATCGGCTCACAGCTACAGCTTCAAAATCAAGACATCAGATAAAAACCCAGGATAATACAAGCCTGACATTTGGGCATTGTAGAAAAGCCTGTGAGTTCAAATAGACCACATCAAAATGCACCTTTTTCGGTGTTGTCAGTGGTGCAGCAATCAGCAGCAGCTGGTACGTTCCTGACATTTGTAGAAATCCCTGTGAAGCAGGGTTAGGGTTACTGCGATGCACGTGTGACCTTCAGCAGAGGAGTTTAATGAGTTTTCGACGTAGAGAAAGTACAAAGAGGAGGACAGGTGGTGCTTGACGAGCTGACAGGTTGTTGTTTGCACAAGTGCGCAGGCTGGGACAAAGACAGTCCACCGCCTCCTTGTGTTATTCACTCAGAGTGGAGCTAAAATATTTATACTAAGAACGTTACAGTATGCAAACACAGGACACAGCAAAGAAAGAACTCAGAAAGACTGGTCACGAAGCCAGAACGCAGCTAAATATTTGGTCAGTACTGAGTTAAGACCAGAATCTAACTTTTTGAAAAAATCTTTAACATATAAAAGTAAATTTGCCATAAAAAAATGTGGTATATATAAATCAAAATTTGCTAGAACTAGAAAACACAGGTGAAAAAAAAAAACCTGCAGTGACAACACGATGAATTAGCTTTGGCACCTGCTTAAAATTAATTATGACTATATTTTAATGGTTATTAATATGAATTAATAATGGTTTGAACAACAAAAACAACACCAGGATGTATTCTTTTTCCAAAGATATTAAAGTCTTCTCTGTCTAATGACAAGTTTGGAGTACACCACACCTGCGATTTACCTCTTTAATTGGTGGAGTGCCACAGGGTGCGATTCTTGGCCCATTTCTGTTCTTGGTGTAAAAGTTTCAACTAACCCACATTATTAATCTTTTTGTTATCTAATAGTTATGCTGATGATGTACCACTATTTCTCTAATAAGTTAATTGCAACAACTCTACTAATCTGGAAGCTATTATTGGTAGGGAAATAAAACAATATAAGTGGATTAAGCTGCAGCAAAAGGCTAATCTGATTCTTTTTGAATTATTTGGTAAATTAATGCATTTATTAAGTGTTTTCTTTGTGCTACTTTTTGTTTTTGATAAAGGAAATTAAGAAATGAAATAGCCAGGTGTTGTGTTCTTTCTTATCTATTACCTTATTTGTTATATTTTACAGTATAGTACATCTTATCAGGTGATACCACTGGATAACAGAGATCATGTTGATTTGGGGGATGTAAAACACTTGATGATACCACAAAGGGTTAAAACACAATGAAATCCTTGACTTGACTCAGAGAGAGTTTTCTATATGTTGTTCTATATGTGCATGAATTGTACTTTAACCACATTTTTTATTATTAGCCCTAATTACACAGTAAAAGGTTGGACATATATTCCAAACCTCAACACTTACTGTGGAATTCACTAATAAGGATTTTCTCTTGACACATTCCCAAAAACGAATGTGTCATGTGTCCAGAGTTTAAACCATTTAATCCAAGCAAGGTGGCTTGGAGGCGAATGAGCAGGTGGTCCTCGAGTACAGGACGAACACGAAGGTCACGCTGCATCATGGAGACTCTGGGTTACGTACGGTTTGTACCCATAAATACACACGATGGCGGTTTCTGCCTCTGAATCAATGATCACACTGAATTCATTGATGAAGCAGATCCTTAAACACGAGGTGTAGTCCTACTGAACAGCAAACACAACACAAACGTTAGGTAGCAAACGGCAGTTTCTGACAGTATGGAAGGCATGTAAAGATAGTGCCTGAGGATCATCACCTGTCGCCGCTGACATGTTCCTATTTCCACTACGAGATCCTGTGCCATATTTAAGTGTTGAGCAGAGATCTATAATGCGACATTGCCAAGTTTGGAGCGTCGGGTTTTCTCCAGCAGCACCTTCATGTTGATAAAAGCAGCCTTCACCTCCTGCCGGTGTTCACTCGGAGGTCTGCCATTCACTGATCACTGGTAAATCTATCGTTTGCCTTTCTGGAATCTGTCAACATCTGATTCAATCTACTGGGGCGTGGAAACCTGGTAAGTGCAACACACAAGTATACATTAGTATTTTGAATTAATTGCACATTTAAGTGTTTTATCACTTTCTTGTTTTTTTAAATCTTCTAGGTATCAACATGAGCAGTGATGCCGAGATGGCCCTGTATGGGCCGGCGGCCATCTTTCTCCGCAAGCCTGAGAAGGAACGCGTCGAGGCTCAGAACCGGCCGTTTGATGCCAGAACAGCGTGCTTTGTGCCCGATGCCACGGAGCTGTACATCAAAGGATTCATCCAGAAGAGAGAAGCCAAGCCACCGTGAAGACTGCAGCTGATGAGGGGAATCTTTCATTTATTTATCCCGTCATTCTTTAAATTACTCTTGATGCGGTGCAGACTTTTCACTTTTCAATATGCACTTACAGCTGAATTACAAGTTAACCAGTGGCTGTAATCTGAAACACTATGATGCTTTAATGCTTATACATGATTGTGATAAATGGGCTGTAACATGCAAAACACTGATGTGTGACTTTAAGCCTCACCTGGTATGGACATAATGTTTGACAGTCAGACTTATAACTACTTTATATATAGTATATTATATATTCTTTAATTCAAATATATTTATTTATGTATTCATTTTAATGTTGTGTTTTTTCAGGATGGCTTAGAATTGATTTGTGCAAACATCATTTAAATATGGCTGCAAATCCACAATATATCCAAAAGTCCACATGTGGTAACCAAATATTGGAAAATGGCAATTCAGTAGCGTATTTTCTCATTTATCCACCTGAGGTATTGTGAAAGTTGTCCCTAAAAGAAAAGAGTGAAAAAGTGAGTGTTTATTGTAACATTAACATGTTTAAAAATGACAGAAACGATCGTGAATCTACAGTTCGCAGGTCCGTGACCTGGAAAGTGAACTCGAAGCTGAGCAGAAACGTTCTACGGAGGCCGTAAATGCGAGAGGAAAGTCAAAGAGCTAACGTTTCAGGTGACGCGACAACAACCTCGTTTCTGTTAAGAATTCATGGAACCTATAAGCGATAAAACGATGAAATAAGGAAGTTTGTCTTTTCTTCTTTCAGTCTGAGGAAGACAAGAAAAACAACATCCGACTGCAGGATTTGGTGCAGAAGCTCCAGAACAAACGACAAGCCGAAGAAGCTGTGAGTGAATCACAACCAGCCAAAGAAAGAAAGAAATCTATTCAGTGATTCTGAGTCACCGATCACCAACACGCTCACCGTGATTGATTCCCAGGAGGAGCAGTCCAACGTGCACATGGCCAGATTCAGGAAGCCTCAGCATGAGCTGGTGGAGGCTGAAGAGAGTCTCTGGCCAACAAGATGCGAGCCAAGAGCCGCAAAATAGGGACCAAGGTACTGTTCAGTAAATAACCCGTCTGTGAAAAGACTTGACGCTTGTTTACTTACACTCTGGATGATTGGAAGTCACAGTGTTAGTTGATAGGTTGAAGATAAATCATCAAATACAGTAAATAATCAGGGTTTTTGTCCCATAAATATGCCCATCTGTGTAAAAGAAGTGCCTTTTCAGTGAACCTTCTGTGTCCAAAGCGGATGTTTTTATCAAACTATACATTCATTTACACTGTTTTTGCATCGATGTGTTTGTTCTGCAGGCGCAAGGAGGGCAGGGCGAGTAGCGGGTGGACTTTACCTGCACCTGAACGCCACACGAAACACATGACAGCACATGACACACAGTAGTTAACCACATTAACATCATCCGTCATTCATGTGTATTTAATTATGTAGTACATCCAGCAGATCAATATTTATAGTTTCAAATTAATAATAATAATGTGATTTCAGTTGGAGCATGGCAGCAGCCTGAGGGCCCCGGAGCCTCAGAGTTCGCTGCCGTCACCTGATTAATTGCTGCTTTACTTCCTGGTCTTGGGGCCTCGTTGGAAAGAGGGTCTCCTTCGAAAACCTTCATTAATTCATACTGTGCTCACGATGCATTATTCCTAAATAAGCGTCTTTTATCACGACCCTCCTGCACAGGAATACTGAACACGTTGCAGAGAGAGGAACGAGGGGGTATTAGGGCTCTATTTTATTATTGTCTGTAGTTTAATAGTTTAGTTTGTTTCATTTATTCTTGTCTTTGCTGATGTTTCTAGTTTTAGAACATAAATAAATGTTTGTAAAATGAAAGTTAACTTCTCCTGTTTCCGTGATCTCGTTAACAACAAACTAATATTAATAA
The DNA here is from genome assembly GCA_036023655.1 of Nannoperca australis. NCBI lineage: Eukaryota > Metazoa > Chordata > Actinopteri > Centrarchiformes > Percichthyidae > Nannoperca > Nannoperca australis. Next base: position 9,697 of record JAVQJD010104643.1, read on the forward strand.
TGTCAATGAATCAAGGAGTTGAATTTTTTGGGAGATTTTATTGTAATGAACACAATGAACACAATGCAAACACTACTCACTCAGCATTTCATATTTAAGTTGACACGTTTGCTTTGGCGCCCTCCAGTGGTAGCATTTTAGGAGAGCATTGACTTTAACTTTAACTTTAGCTTAACCCTTGTGCTACCTTGGCGGGTCATATTGACCCAGTGTCTTGTCCACAAGGTAGCACAAGGGTTAGACAAACACAAAGCTTCCGTTGGCAAGTGGAAAACATGAGATCTGCGTGGAGCGATGAGGAGGCTGTAACCTTCCTCCCATTAACACACAAAACTAACAAAAAAGTATTTTTTCCGCCATGTTTTCAGGTTCGTCCTGTCTTCTTCTTCTTCTTCTTCTTAATGTCACCTGACATCGTGGATGGAAACACGCTTTAATTCATTCCAAGTTCAGCTACAACATCACATACTGACATACTCAAGGTCAGTTTGAATTTTCCTACAAACAAAAACTTTGACCGTCCAAATAAATGTAAAAGACACAATTTACGGCTTTAAACTAACAAATATATGCATAAAGAGTATGATGTGTCGTCGTCATGGCAGCCACAGGCTACTCCCCGCTGTCTTTTGCCTGGTGAATGAGGACAACGAGACACATTAGCGGTTTTTATGAGTATTAATAAGATACCAGAGGCTGACTCACTGGCTCACCTTGCCCATGTCCCGACTCTTGACTTTCATCTTATTGATCTGGGACTCTGCGATGTCGGCACGCTCCTCAGCCTCCTCCAGCTCGTGCTGCACCTTCCTCAGTTTAGTCAGGTGACCGTTAGCCTGCTCCTCCTGTCAGACCCCCAGAATAACCCGTTAACAAAACTCTCCATTTAAAGGCGTTAAAGCATGTTTCCGCCTCAGAAGACGTCACTCACAGCTTCCTCCGCCTGCCTCTTGTACACTTTGACCTTCAGCTGGAACTTGTCCACCAGCTCCTGCAGCCGCAGCACGTTCTTCTTGTCCTCCTCAGACTGACGTCCAACAACAGGAAGCAAATACTTTAGTATACTTTCTACTCCTCTACGTTCGTCTGACAGCTTTACCTACTTTTCCAGATTACACATTTCCTGTTCAGTGAAAACTGCTAACTCGCTCAGACCTCCACGGTTCCAAGACAATAATACTGAAACCGAGAAGGTTTTTAATGCTGTTATCACGAGATCACAAGTTAATTATTTTGCTATCTCAAGAAAACCCTGCACCGTATGTTAATAATTTATTTTATTTATTCGCATTTGAGATTTTTATTCTGCACAGTCTGAGATCCTCTCAGAAAAATACTTCCACTGCTGTTGTACATGTCCGACCTTTGACCTGTGACCTTGCCCCTTGAAAACAAGATAATCAACCCGTTATCAAGAGAAAACAAGATAATCAACCCGTTATCAAGAGAAAACAAGCCTACTTATAATGTTTATGTGAGACCAGTGAACAACACAACAACACAGCTGTGAAGTGAAAGCTGTCACTGTGATGGAGTATCTGCTCAACAGAGGAAAGGCCCATGTTTGTGTTTAACAGTGCAGGAAGTGCAAATGTAAGGTGGTTAAAAACTAACATCAGGGCAAGAATAATGATAGTGTGGATAAAATAAAATACAATTAACATTCAGAGTGGTTATTTAGGCAGAACACTATGAGACAGAAGAACATATGTCTTCTTGTATCTGAGTATTTTCAGTGTGGTATTGATACTTTTCCTCGAATAAAGGATCTGAATTCTTCTTCCTGTTTACCACTAGAAGCTCACGCATCAGTACATCACAAGGTGTTGTACGAGGTTACCTGATAGATGATCTCCTTAATCCTGCGCTCGAGTTTGCGAGCGGCTTTCACGGCGTCCGACCCGTGTCTCTGCTCTGCTTCGAGCTCATTCTCCAGCTCTCGCACCTGCAAACCAGAGCCGTTACTGCAGGAAACCTCAGTGTTGGATCAGTGCTTCTTTTACATTTTACACCCTTTTAAGAGCTCCTTATCCTGAAACACTGAATACACTCTTTACAGAACTATAATCATTTAAATCATTAAATCATAAATCAATCATTTTAAGGCCAAAATTCAAAAACATTTCAAGCACTTTCAAAGATCTCCAGACTCTTCAGCCTTCATCATCACTTCTAAAGTGTTACTATAAACAAATAAGACGCCGGCTCGTTTCATTTGAAATATTAAAAGGTCTTTGGTTGACCTTGAAAACATAACAGTTAAAAGGAAGCACTTTCCAGACTTTGTAGAAACTCTAATCAACAGGATTTATCGCTGATCGAAGGACAACACGTTACTCTTGCTTCCAGTTTCTGAAGCTGCTTCTTTCCGCCCTTCATGGCCAGATTCTCAGCCTCGTCGAGACGCTGCTGCAGGTCCTTCACCGTCACCTCCAGGTTCTTCTTCATCCTCTCCAGGTGAGCGCTGGTGTCCTGCTCCTTCTTCAGCTCCTCCGCCATCATGGCAGCCTGAGAAATGTAGTGAAAGAGTGAAGCGACTGCTGTTTGGGCAGGTGAGAAGTCCACAGAGGGCCAGACACACTCACATCCGTGACGGCCTTCTTGGCTTTCTCTTCAGCATTCCTGGCTGCTTGAACACTGTCGTCCATCTCACACTGAATATGAGAAAGATCCGCCTCCAGCTTCTTCCGACTGTTGAGCAGGCTGGTGTTCTGTAAGAAAGGTCGTTACATGACAACATAACGCTGAAATACGACTTCCACGTACAGAAAACCACGATACCATGGTACAGTTACTGTCAGACAGGCTGTGAATCAGTCTGAGACGTTTTACTTTGTTTACTTTGGTGCAGTGCACCTTTTGTACACTGGGGGGCAGTCACCCACAATGGGACTGCATTTATACAGGAAGGGGAAATACAGGCGATGTGTAGCATGCTAGGTGATGCACACAGCAGCTGTGTCTCCATTCAGGAGCCGCATCCTTCGACGAAGGCACGGTGTGAAATATTGTTTTCTTTTTGTTTTTATTTTTAAGTTTCCAGACACTGAAATCCAGAAAAATTGAGCAACATTAGAATTTATTTGGAGCTGTGTTTCTGTGTTAATTTACGCTGTCTTTTAGCTCCAGAAACATCTGGCTCTTTAGCTGCTAAATGTTCACCAGCTTCTCTCTACCTGCTTCTGCCGGCTGTTTGCTGCTGAGCAGGTTGTGGACTGTGGGTTGCAGGCCAGAAAACCAAAACAATGCTGTGAAGCTACGTAGAGCTGATGATTTATGTAAGTACATGTCAGTAAGTCATGTAAAAATATCGATCGTAGCCTCATAAGTAACCTGTGAGTGAAGCAGCTGCACTCTCTCGCTGGCGTCCAGCAGTTCCTGCTCTGCTAGCTTGCGGCTGCGCTCGGTCTGCTCCAGAACCGCTCGGATCTCCTCCATTTCCGCCTGCATGAGGTTACTCCTGCGCTCCGTCACGGCAACCTGCTCCCTCATGTCGTCGCTGCTCCTCACAGCGTCGTCGAGGTGGATCTGAACTTCCTGTGCGGTAGAACGAGAGCAGTGTCTCTCTCTGCTACACGTGTTAACACAGCAAACGTTGCTCGGACACGTTGCTCGGTGTCTCACCTTCAGCTGAACCTGAATGTTCCTCAGTTGTTTCTGGGACTCGGCCGCCTGCCTGTTGGCGTGGCTCAGCTGGATCTCCATCTCGTTGAGGTCCCCCTCCATCTTCTTCTTCACTCTCAGGGCGTCGTTCCTGCTCCGGACCTCGGCGTCCAGGTTACTTTGCATGGTGTCGATGACTCGTTGGCTGTTCTTCTTCAGCTGGTCGATCTCTTCGTCTTTCTCTGCGATCTTCCGGTCCACCTCCGACTTCACCTGGTTCAGCTCCAGCTGGACTCGCAGGATCTTGGATTCTTCGTGCTCCAGGGAGGCCTGAGTACAGATGTGAAGTGCTGTAATATTGACCAGAGATGTTTAAATGTATCTTGTATTGATGATCTTACCTCGGCCTCCTCCAGAGCCGTCTGGGCCTCCAGCTTCTCCTGTTCAGCCTGTTTCTTTGATTTCTCGAGCTCATGGACGGTTTTTCCCGTCTCTCCCAGCTGCTCAGTCAGGTCCATTATTTCCTCTTGAAAAAGAAAAGCACGATGTGTGTCAATCATTTGTCCACATTAGGAAATGACTGCACAGCGTCAGATGATCAGGAGGGCGCTGACGTACGCTGCAGGTTTTTATTTTCCCGTTTGAGGGTTTCTAGTTGTTCCAGACATTCCTCAAAGGCGTTCTTCATCTTGAAGTTCTCGGTGCCCAAACATCGCACCTCCTTTATAGTGGACTCCAGCTCTGCCTGACCTTCCTCATATTTCTGCTTCCACTCAGCCAAAACCTACAGGAGAGGATATAAATGTGGAATATTTCAAACAAAGTACTGCTGCTATGTTCAAAGTCTGGTTAAACGTGCACTGTCCAACAGAGATGACGGTCAGTGCGATCTATAGATTTGAAGTTAATGTTCTTCTGACCATGAATTAGATTGGTTTTTAGGGTATTGCGTGTTTCAATTGCAATGTAAATTTGCCGCACATGGAAACTTTGACTGACAAGCCGCTGCACAAAGCTGAGGATTGTGCTTTAGCTGAAGTATGTTCAGGTTTTAAGGAGACAAGACGTGCAGGATGAGGACCTGGTGACCATCTGGTGATCTTTGCCACCTCTGGTAAAGTGCAGCACACAGCAGCTTCCCTTCCCTTCTCTTGTTTGTGTTCCTATTTGAACCTTCTGGTATAAATGCTCCTGCCCAGGTGTAACGAGGTGTACATGACATTTTAGGAAGTCTCGAGGTCCTAACCTTATCAAAATGTCTCTGCTTCTTGTCCAGGGAGGCAGCAGCAGCATTTGACCTCTCGACGTCCATCATTAAGTCCTCCACCTCTCCCTGCAGCCGCTGCTTCGTCTTCTCCAGAGAGGAACACTTGGAGTTGACGGCCTCCACAGCTTCTTCTGCATCCTGCAGACGCAGCGCCAGCTTCTTCCTGTGGGAGAACAGACGTCGTAAGACCTCGTGAGAATATCTCCTGTTGTCTACGATATCTGCTGGTGTGGAGCGTCTTCTCACTTGGCCTCCTCGAGCTCTTCGGTGCGTTGGATTGCGTCCGTCTCGTATTTGGTTCTCCACTGAGCCACCTCGCTGTTGGTCTTGGACAGGCAGCGGTGCAGCTCAGCTTTGG
>JAVQJD010104649.1:0-11339 GCA_036023655.1 Nannoperca australis
ACACACAGACAGGTACAGACACACAGACAGGTGCAGACACACAGACAGGTGCAGACACACAGACAGGTACAGACCTCAGCCAGGTGCAGACACACAGACAGGTGCAGACACACAGACAGGTGCAGACACACAGACAGGTACAGACCTCAGCCAGGTCCTCGAAGCAGCTTCCCACCAGAGGATGAGGACTGCCTTCATCCGTCATCTCCACCGTGTCCTCGATCAAACCCAACAGCTTCACCGTCACCTCGTGGATATCAACGATCCGACTGAAGATACTGTCTACATCCTGACACACAGACAGGCCATCAATCAGACTGATCAGACAGACAGACAGGCCATCAATCACACTGATCAGACAGACAAGTGAGCATACGTACGTGTTGGGAGAAGAGCATGGGGCTGGAGTTGAAGGGCTCTCTGAACACCTTGATGAGCAGGTTGAGCTGTCTCAGGTACTGTCGACCGTCCGACATGAAGCTCCTCACCAGCTCGTAGTAACTCTGCTCCTCATTGGCTGACGGCTCCTCGTCCATTAGAGGGAAGCCGCTGATGTCCTCCTCATCCTGGTGGAACATGTCCATCAGCACCTGCACACACAGACAGGTGAGGGAGAGACAGAGAGGTAGACAGACAGGTGAGTCTTGGGAACCAATAAGACGATAGAAACAATGAGACCGTGGATGTATGAAGAGGACATTGAGTCGGGGGCGGGGCCTCGTTCTTTCTGATGAATACTGCTGAGCACGCATGAACTCTCTCACATGGGCGGCAGTGACTATAGTGTTATTTATGCATTTTACAACTTTTAGGACATCATTATTTGAATTAGAGCTATTCAAGTGTTTGAAATTCCTAGTTGTTGTACTTTAGAAATAAGATATGCCGATTTACAGACGTCTCTTTCCTAATGTGAGTCTGTGGGGAAAAGTCTCAGCGTGCATCATGTGACCCTAACTACACGGGTTTGGCCACTGTGTCAAATTGGCTTCAAAGCCTGACGCACTTCCTGGGGGCTGTTGTAGTCAGCTGCAGGTCGCTGTTCTCTTTACCGTTTCTATTAGTGTCCATGTAGTCAGAGCATCAGCAGTGACTGAATGAGCTGAATGGACACATGATGTACAGACAAACTTCCCTGGATTACTGTGATAGTGAAGAAATGCTGTTCTCTCTGGACAGACATCAGAGACAATCCTTACTGAATGTGTGTGTGTGTCTCACGGAGTCAGGACTCTGAGGAGGAGGAGGGAGATTTGAACTCAGACTCATCCTGAACGAAGGTCCGACGAGCTCAGAGAAGGTTTCATTCCCCACCTCCCCCTGTGATGTTCATCCTGTCTGCGTGGGGCTTGTGTGTGTGTGTGTGTGTACCTTGTCTGCACACATGGCCACAGTGATGTCCTGCTGGGAGATCTCATAGTGTCGGATGTTCCTGACGTAGTTTCCTGCCAGTTTCAGGATGTCAGCAGAGATGTACTCCAACACAGCAACCATGTAGACCGACACCTGGTGGTCGATCTTATAACCCAGCACCTCCTGACAACACAAGGCATCATGGGAAATACAGTGTTTGATGATGATGATGATGATGATGATGATGATGATGATGATGATGCTGATGCTGACAGGTGTACCTTAAGCAGTGGGTGGATCTTGTCGACAGGTAGAGCCAGCGGGTTCCTCCTCTTTCTTTTCTCAATGGCGGCCTGAGCGTCAGCAATCGCCCACTTATCGATCGGGTGAGGAAAACTCTTCTGAACCCGCTCCTGAGAGGAAGGGGAAGACAAGTGAGGACAGGAACCAGAGTCAACTGGACTGATCTGGTCTAAACACATGGACTCTGGGCCAAACATCTGGTCTGTTCTGGTCTGGTCTAAACATCTTGACCCATAAGGTCGAAACATCTGGACTGCTGAGCAGCAAACACATCTGTCTGAAAGGGAGTGTTGTTGATCACACTGCAGGACACTGCAGTTTGTCCCTAATGTTGAAGAACAGACCTCCTGAACTTCTCCATCTGTGTACGGGTGTTCACTGCAGCCAATCAGCTGCTTTCTGGACTCAATCATAGTTTAACCTCATGTCCACAGGTTCTGGCTGCATCGCAGCTTCGTGGACACATTGCTGTCACAGCTCCTCCTGTTCGTACTGGACAATAACAGATCTCTTTAGAACATGTTTCCAATGGAAATGATAGAGGATCCACAGAAGTTAATATGAAGCTGCTTACACACTCTGAGCCGCAGGTATTGAGTATCAATCTCCCTCTATACGTTTCCACTGAGCTGCACTTTCTTATCTGATTCCCTCAGTGTTGTACAAAGCTGTGAAGGTGATCGGATTCCTTTGATTGTAGTTTTAGTTCACATGAACTTTTAGTGCTTTGGTTTGGTGACTGGGACTGTGACACCGGAGCCAGAACCACACACAGCTGGATCTTGTGGGGAACACCTGCAGGTCAGGTGATCGGCTCTGATTGGTTGGTAACTGCAGGTGATCAGCTCAGTGTGATCAACTGACTCGACACATCACCACACAAGAACACAGCACACATACACATAATCTGAGCATGAGGAGCAGTGAGGGGTCAGAGGTCGTGTGGGGAGGGGTGGTCAGAGGTGAGAGAAGGGGAGTGGGGGGGTCAGTGTGGTAAAACACCAGCGGACTGTGGTATTTTACCATAGAGCACCTCATTATCTCACTGCAGCCTCCATCAGCTGGAAACAAAAAGCAAACCAGAACAATCACTTCATCCTCACAGTGATGTCATCAGCTAGAGACATTTAAACTTCAGGACAGTTCCAAATCATATATACGATTCATAGTGACATACTATCCTAATAACATACTATTCGTACTATTATCCTATTAATACAAACATACAATTCATGCTAACGCACTATCATACTAAGTACATAGTGCGCTTCAACAACATAGTATGTGGATTTTGTGTATGCGAAAATTACCCGGATGTAAACTCTATTAGAAAGAATTTCTGAGTATGCAGCGCGAGTTTACTGGACATACTGAAGATGCACTGCGTTTCTTCAGACATTGGCAGAAAAATGCTGATAGAAAATGAAGGTGATACAGAAGATACTCAGGACGTTAAGGTACAGTTAGGTGCTTACGTAGTTAATGTCCTGTAGAAAAAAGATCCGACACTCATTCATTTAAACGTGTGGATGATGGCAGAGCAAGTCACTGTGCACCGATCACCAGTGATCGATTCTGTGCAGGTACTATACAGAACATACTGATACTGAGTGAGCATTACTGTACAGGGAAATGGACTGGATTATACTTGTATTATCACTTTTACAGATTATACAAGTATAATCCAGTCTATCTGTGAAATTGATAATACTGATAATTACTTGTGAAATCAGGACAGTGTAACAATAAACACAAGTTTATCTGAAGTGACTGAAAGGACAGGAAGAACTCTGATCAGGTTTAGAGACCGGTCTGAGATCCTCGCAGATCATGAGCTCAAATGAATTACAACATTTATTCATGATTTATTTGTATTATTTAAAATAAATGACCCAGATGTCGCGTGAGCTGCGAGCCTGCACGGAGGCCTTTCTGCTTTGTGCGCTATCTGCTGCAGTATTCTCCGAAACACCAGGGGGCGCACACAAGAATAACTTATTTGATGAAGCAGGAAGTCAAGGAGAGTTTCCAGAAGATCCTCACTGTTGCTGAGGAAGAATTGAACCGTCTTCATCTATTAACAGTGGTGGCAGTCTGAGTCCAGGATCAGGTGGCTGTCCCTATGGTGTCTGATGGAGGGTCGTACAGGTGCTTGTGAAGCCGTACCTGCTCAGACAGTCCACCTTTGAAGGCGTACATGTAGAAGTGAAGCGCTCAGCGTGCGTCACCTAGTTACAAAAGTTTGGATGTGCACGACCAAGCGTCACCTTGTGGATCAGTCATGCAACTTACTTTATGATTTCATGTTTGGAGCGCAGACCCTCGCTGGGGTCATAAACCCCTCTTCACCCCCCTTACTGTGTGTGTGTGTGTGTGTGTGTGTCTATGTTACCTCCACATCCTGTACGCTGCGTGGTTGAGCCTGACACAGCATGCTGAGCAGCAGCAGGATCAGCTCCTCAATGTACTGCAGCGCCTCCTGCTGGGACACCAGGTTAGGATGCACCTGGTTCAGTACCTGCAACACACACACACACACACACATTTCATCTGCTGCTCCTTGTTTTGTTAAAGTGGCCAATCGTCACACACTAACAGTCAGTTTGTGTCCGTGGCAACCAAACATCAGAATTACTCATCTACATCAAACTGGTCTTCAGCCGCCAGAGAAGAGGTGAGACAGGTGAGACCACCCGCTGTTAACACCTGTCTGTCTGTCGCCTCGACACCACATCAGGGCTCGTTCATCATAGTGAGTCCCCCCGGTCCACTTCAGCTGCATTAATGATGGCAGTTACAACAGCCCAGATGTTTTCTCCACATGACACACACACACACACACACACACACACACACACACACACACACGTTACCAAACCTCAACTGCATCTTCCAAGTGTGTGTGTGTGTGTGTGTGTGTGTGTGTGTTTGCTATTTGAGTGAGTTGAAACCCAACACGTCCTGCTCTCTGCTGCCACCAGCTGGAGGAGAGCTACTCATCGGTTGTTTCTGATTAAAGCTCTGTTCACAGTCTGATGTCACCAAACCCCATGGACTGGTGATGCATGAGGATCAATAATCAAAGAGAAGGCTGAGCAGATGTTGGCGGAGACACTTAAAGCAGTTTGAATGTCTGGTCCCTCTCAGCTGCAGTGCACTACCTGCTCAGGTAGAGAGGGAGTGGAGGGTCACGGTGCTTCTTACCTGCTGCAGCTCAACATGTCAACTGAAAGCTGAAGATGTATTCATGGTGAGTTCAGGTTGTTAGAGCTTTATTAACAACACAGAGCTGCCACCACCCGAGCTGTGACATCACATGCTTGGTACTGTGATGTCATACACATAAAATGTATGAAGAGCTCCGACAGCTGTCTGTCTACACGTCTGTCTGCATGTCTGTGTGCCTGTGTTGTTTAAACACACTGACCTGCATGTTTCTGTTTGACCAACAACAAACCTACTTTAAACAGTCCCTCACAAACACACACACACACACACACACACACACACACACACACAGTGACCATCAGCAGGAGTGTGGGCTTCAGTGTCTGCTGGAGGAGTCAGGAGTCCCTCTGCAGGACGTCCTACAGCCTCACACAAGACAAACAGCAGCTCCTCATCACTGAGGAGGAATCAGAGTTCTAGTGATTAATCACTTTCTATTCTCACAGTATTCCCCTAACTACTATTAGGAGGGCCGGGATCAGGGTCCACCAAGACCTGCAGGAAGCAGAATCATTCAACCAGACAAACAGATGAGTTCAGCCTCCAGGACCAGGAGTTCAGCGCTAACAGCTATCAGACAGCAGAGCTCCAGAGTGTGTGTGTTTACCTTTTCCAGTGAAGGCACCAGCAGGCCTTTCCATTTTGGTGCGTTCTCCTCGTTGAAGAAGTCGTACTGCAGCTGGGCCGCCTGCATGGCTGCTGCCGCGGGGTCTGAGCGCCGCAGCGGGACCGATACGCACGGTTCACCGGTTTACATGAACGCTAAGAGCCTGCGCCTGAGTCCAGCGGGGAGGAGGGAGCTGTGAGAACATCCAGCGGGGACAGGCCGGTCCTCCAGAACAGCTGCGGTCACTGCGACCATCCTCGGCCGCTACATGGAGCCCTGGCTGCGGCCAGATGTTGACTTACACGGCTAACTGTTACCTCCGTGGCTAGCAGCTAACTGTTGTGGGTCTGTTTACCGGGATGAGAGCATGGTGACCGTTAACTGTTGCACACTAACAGTACCGGGACACCATGACAGACAGCTAGCTAGCTAACACTGCTGAGCTGGCTGGGTAATGTGTTAGCTTGTTAGCATGTAGCCTGCTGGCTAATGCTAGCTGTGGTTACCAGCCTGCGGATGGATCCATCAGCAGCTGGATGCTTTAATGAGTTGACAGATTACCAGTTGCTAGTTAACGTTAGTCTGTGGGTGTGGACAGACTGTGAGGGGGACCCGGGTTCTCGGTGTGAATCAGCGGGCTGTTCGGAGTGCTCCTCTCCTCACATTCTACCCGAACACACCGACCCTGCGGCGGGGCGGCTCCGTTAGTTTAACCCTACTCCTCCACTGTGTGTCCGCTCCTCCGGCTCTGTCCCCCGGACTCTCTCAGACAGCACCTCCCGCCCCGGCCTCCTGACAGGCGGACAGTCACTGAGTTAACGGCCGGTCACAGTGAACGGCTGTCAATTGTTGTGACTCCGGTGTGCGGTACCGTAGATTGTGCAGCGACTGAGCATGCGCAGAGTGGCAAGCGCTGACGTACATGGGCGGAGCTCCTGAGTGGGCGTGCGTGCTTCGTGAAGACGCGCGTGGCAGAGTGACGTATGCTGCCACCCGGTGGCCACCGTGTAACTGACAGCGAAGAAAAAGCTTCCGTCCTGCTGCTTAGCAACTAGCTCCGTAAACAAGCTGTGATGCCTTTTGTGACTGTAATAATATTTTATGTTCATTTATTTCTGATTTGTTTTGTAGGCAGGATATTATATTGATCAGATTTAGTTTGGATTGATCTCAATCACAGGTGACAGGTGGAGGAGCTCTTCACTGACGCTGCGTTCAGGGCGGAACTTTAATATATCTATATCTATATATATATATGTAGCTAAAATGGAGTAGACTGCTGATGCATTTACTGTCACATACAGTTATCACAGCATCGGAACCATCTATAACTGTAGTTTCCATAAAATCACACTGACTGTAATTCACACGTCTGCAGGCTGAAGATGTCGATCTCAGCTCACAGCTGCTGTCATGTGACAAACTGTGAAAATGAATCTGTCAACTGCTAAGTTCTGACATCAGATGAATTTACAGCTTATAAAACCTAAAACTCGCTGAACTGTCTGTGTATCAACACCAGATCTATTATTTGATGAAGTGTAATGAAACAGACATTACAATGCAAACGTTAAACAACAAGGCAGAGTCCTTGTTACTGTTTCATGTCTCAGTGATATGTTGCACAGCTCCTTGTGGACTACACACACTGGACTACTTTAGATCCACCTGTAGGCCACCTGGAGTCTGCAGACCACAGAGAGTTCTGGCTGAAATAAACTTTATTATTCTTCATATCAACCACACAAGATGAACTTTTACAACACGCAGCAACTGTTAAATATCACCGTTACACACAAAATGAGGATCTTCTGCAAAACGAGATGTTTGAGGACAACATTAAGCTTTTTGATTCTGCGACAGCCAGGTGTCACCCACCATGCTCTGCGTTTTACAGTTGGTGGAGAGCAGCTGCAGCGCCTCAATCTCAAGAGGTTACCGTCGCTCACGTGTGCATGACGTCAGAGCAAGTCGGACACAAATCTACCTGACATGCATTGTGCGTCATCGCAGGTGATGGATTGTGCGCAGGCCTGGATTAACTCGAACGAGCTCAGAAACAACACACATCAGAAGTATTTAATACAAAAACAACAACAAGCATGATGATGTTTATATTGTTTATTTACAGCTGAACATCAGAAGACTGAAGAGACACTTTGAGCGTCCAGCAGAGGGCAGCACAGGGATTCAGGAAGGGTTTGATGGGGTATCTGAGGGGTATCAAAAGGGTGTAGGAGGGTATTTGAAAGTTTAACAGGGTATAAGACCATACGGGAGGAGGGGGGTATCAGAAGGTTTTACTGGGCATTAGAGGTTTTATTAGGACACTAAGACATTTCTGGGGGCATGATGGGGTTTTAGAGGCTGCCGCAAGGTGTCAGAGGGTCAGGCAGGTTTCAGATAAAACATGAGGCATATGATGGGGTACCAGGGGGTGTTAGAAGGTACAGAAGGTAGAAGAGTGTATCATAATGGGGTTAGGAGAGATATTATTTGGTATCAAGAGGTTTTAGGGGGTATTAGAAGGTATAAAAGAGAAACAGGGCCATCAGGGGATTCAAGGAGTAGTGAGGGATTTCAGAGGGTATACAAGGATTTAATAGGATATATGGGGATTTCATGGTGTATCAGATGATAAACTATAACAGTATCTGCAAGAATGGGGATATCAGGAGGTATTAGGGGTTTCAGGGGATTTTAGGAAGCATCAGTGGATATCAGAGGGTATTCTAGGGTTTAAGAGGATATGACAGGGCATCATGATGGTATGTATGTAATGGGAGGTATCAGAAGATAAACTCAAGGAAGGTATTTGAGGAAATATGGGGTATCAAAGTATCAAAGGGGTAGGAGGGTACTGGAGAGTATAGGAGGAGAATGATGGGGTATAAGCGTGTACAGGAGGGCTGTATGATATCAGAGTTTTTCAGAAACAATGGGGGGTGTTAGGGAGTATCAGATTGATGCTTCTATCTGATCATAAATACCTAATGAAAAGACATTCACTTCCCTCAGCCTGGAGTGTTAGACGTTGGAAATACATGAGAGGGTTCAGGGAAAGACGTGGCATCCAGCCTGCTGCAGGATCTGAGACTGAGTTGAAGTCGACTTAAGGAGTTTGTCTGAATGTTGACTCCTTAATTCAATAAATGATAAAGCACCAAGCGGTAGCATTCAGTCAGTTAAATGACACATAACTTTATACACCTAAGTTACCTGTTATACCTGGACTTCCTGTGTGCGAGAAGACGACAAGGCTGATCTCAGACCAGTTGAGTGAGACAGGTCCAGTGTTCGTTGACTTGTACTTTGTTTGATGAGTAAAGGGACTCTGGTTTCATCTGGTCCAGATGTTCTGATGTAAATGTTCCACATGTTCTCCAGACATACGTGATGTGCCTCATTCAAAGTCAGTCTTTGGCTCAGCTCGCAGGCCCATGGCTGAATGCATACTTCTGGATAACACTGCTTCAATTCATTTATATGTTCTCTTATCAGGTAAAAAACACTACTTTTATATACACATCTGTGTGTATGAGGATGAACTCTGTGATCCAAACCATAATCAGATACTGAAATATATTCTCATACAGGTCTTATCTGCAGTGAAGTAGTGATGCAGATAAACCAACACCATGATCAGACTGATAATCAGATAGTTCCTGATTTGAATCACCGTGTCTCCAGCTTTACAGTGAATATAAGTCACAAAGTTCAGCTGCTTCATTAAAAATCTATTCAATTTGTTTAAAAAAAAGAAATAATTCTCAAAGTAAGTCATTGAAAAATGTTTTGTTTTCATAGCAGAACAAAAACTGGACAAAAATATCAGTTTTAAGCTTGAAGTTTGGGATGTTTTCATTTCATTTCATTTTTTACAGTTATGATATCAACTGTATCAAACATCAGCGTTCAGCTACACAAAGAGAAGATGGATGTTTCCTAGACTGGACTTAGGGTACATTTCTTTTCTTCTACTGCTCTGAAAAAAGACCTTCTAATCTGATCTGACTGTAAATCATCTGAGAGGAATCAAAAGCTTCAGGTGGGACAGCGAATGTACTGACTGATGTGGGTCTGCAGGTTTGGATCATCAGGTTCAGTGTGTGTTGCAGCAGTCGACTCTGATTTCATTACTAATATTGGTTTTAAAAATTCTGGACCTGGACCGATGTCAGCTCAGCACAGGGGGACCCCCATAGCTGCAGGTAAATAGATAAATAAAGGTGAGGAAGGAGCAACCTGTAAAGTCTGTGACAGGTGACATAAGCTTCAACCAATCAGGTGAAGTGACATTAGTCAGCTGACATTCAGCAGAATTTGAATTTACGGTCTTCTCTCTGCGTCTGAATCCACATCATCACTGATTCTGGTCCAGATTCTGGTTCTGATTCTGGTGTAAACTCAGCATCTGTACAGAGACTCTGAGTTAACGTCAGTGTGAACAGCATCTCGGTGCAGTCAGACTCGATTTCTCTTCTCATTCATGTCTCTGTGGGACGGGACAAATTCACAGTCATGACCGGCCTCTCCACCCAATCAGAGAGAGCAGCTGGGTCTGACCTCAGGAGGTACTGTTTGTTTATATTTACAAAAGATGTTGATCTGTTGATTAATTATTTCAAATTAATAATGAAATATCAAACTGTCAAACTTGATTTCTGTTGGAGTCGACTGCTGGATCAGTGGTAATATCACACTGTGCGTATGTGTGTGTGAATGTGTGCATGTGTGTGTGTGTTTGTGTGTGTGTGTGTGTGTGTGTGCAGTCTCAGCAGGGGGATGTGCTGCAGAAACACTCGTCTGTCCTATAAACACTTTGCTTCAGATTAAAAGTGCGATTCATTGAACACATTTTGGAAACAGGTGCTGAACGCCCACCTCCAGAACTCGGGTCACGTAAACCTGGTACGGACCGGTTCAACAAACATTGTCCGTAGTTTATTTCGTAACCATTCCTCCTTCTTTAGTTGATGGACAGCCCAGCTCACACTGAGGACTCGCGGGCGGTTTTGGATCGCAGAGCTCCGGCCCGGCTGAGGAAGGGAAAGGTGGTACCAAGGCAGCCGGCCGCCACTGTCAGACCCAGACTGGCCCAGGCGCAGCAGATAGACCAGCCGTAACCGTGATCCACATCAGCCGGCAGACCATAGATGAAAGGGGGGTTTCTGGAGAGGTCGTACGTCACACTGGCTGCATACGTACACAGAGAGATCGTGCAGAAGATCCCTGAAGAGACCAGACCAGATCAGAGATCAGAGATCAGAGATCAGAGATCAGAGATCAGAGATCAGAGATCAGAGATCAGAGATCAGAGATCAGAGATCAGATCTGGACACATCATCACACACAGACTTGGTGTCAGCTAAACTCTGATTGGCTGCTGCTCTGATCCTCACAGGCTGTTTCACGTTGTTGTGAGTCCTGACTGTCACCAGCAGAGGGAGACACAGGTCTACACTTACAGCACGCACACACACTCTCAGGTGAGTTACCTGCCATCAGGAACAGTAGTCCAGAGACGTGCTGCGTCAGACTCTCTTCCCAGAAGAACCCGACCGATGCCACGATGCTCCCACACAGCAGGACGGCCGCCGCCATGCCCAGAAACCCTGCAGTGATGCGCCGCAGGTCTACACACACACACACACAATAGACATACACACACACACAACATACACAAACACACACACACAATACACATACACTCAACACACACACACAGTACACACACAACACACACACACACATACAGGGCTATCAGTAATGAGAGCGCTAAATGAGGAAACACAGAAAACGTTGCTGTGGCAACCCCCCCCCCACACACACACACACACACACACAC
>JAVQJD010104650.1:0-55346 GCA_036023655.1 Nannoperca australis
GGAGAACCTTCCAGAAGGACGACCATCTCTGCAGCAATCCACCAATCAGGCCTGTATGGTAGAGTGGCCAGACGGAAGCCACTGCTTAGTAAAAAAGCACATGAAGGACCCTCAGACCATGAGAAACAACATTCTCTGGTCCGATGAGACAAAGATTGAACTCTTTGGCACCGCTCATCACCAGGCCAACACCATCCCTACAGTGAAGAATGGGGGTGGCAGCATCTTGCTGTGGGGATGTTTTTCAGCAGCAGGAACTGGGAGACTAGTCAGGATAGAGGGAAAGATGAATGAAACAATGTACAGAGACGTCCTGGATGACAACCTGCTCCAGAGCGCTCTTGACTTCAGACTGAGGCGACGGTTCATCTTTCAGCAAGACAACGACCCTAAGCACACAGCCAAGATATCAAAGTGGCTTCAGGACAACTGAATGTCGTTGAGTGGCCCAGCCAGAGCCCAGACTTGAATCCGATTGAACATCTCTGGAGACATCTGAAAATGGCTGTGCACCGACACTTCCCATCCAACCTGATGGAGCTTGAGAGGTGCTGCAAAGAGGAATTGGTGAAACTGCCCAAAGATAGGTGTGCCAAGCTTGTGGCATCATATTCAAAAAGACTTGAGGCTGTAATTGCAGCCAAAGTATTGCCAAAATATCAGTCCCTCAAAAGTATTGAGCAAAGGCTGTGAATACTTATACATTTATACTTGTACTGTGAATTTCTTATTTTTATTTTTTATAAATTTTCAAAAATTTTCACTTTCACAATGAATTTATTCAATTTTGAAATAAGGCTGTAACATAACAAAATGTGGAAAAAAGTGAAGCGCTGTGAATACTTGATACCTGCACTGTATACATTTAAGACCAGTCAAGAAAGAATAAGCTCTTATCAGGATATACCATCCATGTGATCGAGCACTAAGATTCACTTTATTTTTATTTCCATTTCATATAATATCCTAGAGTTGCATTACCTTTAGGTGAATAGTATCATCACTATGTTGTGCTTGCATGTATTTCATTTGGATCAACAAAACATGGATTTCTATTTTTTTTTATGTATATAGTCATCTCGTTGACTCTGTAGTTTTCTTAGCTGGTGTTTTATATTTGTGCTGAAATGAACTGAAGAAGCAGTGAGAAGGTTTGCTGCTCAGCAGTCTCTAACATGAGTCATTTAGAGCCTATTACAAAACATCAATATATTGATTGAAGTAAGTGTCTCAGTGTACGGCTCTGTAAACACACGGTTCAGTTGTACATGTGCTCGAATCTTATCGGGATTTAAATCTTTTCATCTTCAATTCATTAATTGTAGCACAATTGGCTTTCGAGCCAAAGACTCGACCCACTCTACCCTGATTTGTTTGGTTAATTCTCAACAACACAGTGGAAAGTAACAACCTAAAGAACATAATATTAATAATATACTTTTGTTTTTCATTTGACTCACATGTATTAAAGCTTCTGCTTGTAAGGGTTATGTATGTTTGATTTTCTACTTGCTCCCAGCCGTCCTAGAAATGTAAATGCTCATGGTTATGTGAGCCACTTTAACTCAGAACTTTCTGCAAATGGCAAATCATGGTGAAGCATGTGGCCTGTATGTCAACTTCACGAGCAAACTGAAGCCTGCCTTATGTATCATAAAACAGGGCAGGCAGCAGGAGCAACAGGTCACAGAGAAATTCAATTAGAAGCAGACAGAGAGTAACTTCAGTCAAGAATTGACTTGGCTCACTGATGTGGATGCGTAAGAATGTAAATGTGTTGAATTAATCAAAAATGATTTTTTTTCGCCTCCTTTTTATTTTGGATTTCATGTTTTTGACCTATGGACATGCTGAACTTTTTTCCCCTCATCATTGGCACAAACCTTCATCCTATATGTGTTAAGTGTCTGAGTTATGAGAGATATTTTTTATGTAATTTTTTATACAAAGAATAAAGATTGTGTTTCTAAATGTTCATTTAGTTTTATTTTTACATATTAAACAGTAGAAACCATGGTGGATAAGGTGTGTGGTTTGAAACCACCTGCACATTTACCCTAACTAATACTGAGCAAGAATTTAAGGAAATGTCCCAAATTAAAACATTTCAATTACAGAAATAAATGTCATTATAATATGTCTAATCAAGTGATCATGTAAGACAGATGTACACACCAATACACACATGAACATTTGTGTTACTAAAGGAGGCATTATCACACTTTACTTGTCTGTGTTTATCTGTCAATATTTATGATATCACTGTAAGTTAGACACCCATATGGGAACTTGAATTCATATGATGCTCGTGTGATTTCCAAGGTCATTTTGTCGTCTCTGATGGGGGGGATGTTTCCCCATGCTTTCCTTCTGATTGAAGCCTAGCTACAATGTTTATACACCAGTCGGAGTCACCCTCCAGCCATGCTCACAAATTGAATTAGTTTCAGTTTGAATTTGTGTTTCAAAACTAGTAATTATTTTTTAACCCCAGAGGAAGCCAAGAGAAATGAGTCAGATCTTCACAAGTCATGAAATTTGACGATATATGATTTTACACCAACCAAAGGGACACAAGCCTGAAGCACAGCAATTTACCAAGCATTCATCTGTTAGCAAATTAAATCACACCACATTTGACATCTTTTAGAAAGTTAGACAAATCTGATGAAAAAGTTTCTCTCTCAATTACCATCTGAAATTAATCTCCTTAATCCCAATTTGATCTCTTTCATGCATATAAGGGGTATCTTTCATCTGCCCACCTGTGTGCTTTAAATATTCACCACCGAGTTAAGATGGAACGTGACTGTCAAACTTAGTCCTACGTGAAACTCCGACACCCATGCAGCTCCATGAGATGGGGGAGCTGATTAGGGAAGAAAAGGACAGAGGGGCGTAACTGACAGCCACCCCTTTAACTCTCTCTGTAGCTGGCGGAGGACTGTAAGCACTCTCCAGGAGCATGTGACAGCTGCAGAGCGGTTGATTTGTTTAATTTTTAATTTCCTTTATGTCAAATTATTAATTTTGAAAAGGGAAATCACGCTTTAGAAACTACATATCATTCTGCATTAAGAATGCCAGTGATGACGCGCAAGCAGCCATAGTTTCATTTTAAAGAATCACAAGTCAGAGACGTTCACAACCACAGGTGAAAATGACTGTGTTTTGTGAGCACAATACTCTGCCATATGCACTTTGGTTGGTGCTCTGTGCATGTTTTGTACGATATGTAGGTGCAGAGACTCCAGTGTGCGGTGAATGTTTGAGAGAGGCCTTACAGCTTCCCCTCTGCTCCGAGAAAGGACAGACTCGAAGAGCTGAGCTTGAGCTGGCTTTCGCCTGAGAGAGCAAGGAGGTGATTAGAGTGCAACTGCTATTAGTATTGTTGGAGTTTGAGTTCCTTCATGTAGGAATTGTGGGTGACAGATTAAAGGAAAAACCTGAATAGCTTAGTGGAAAAAAATAACAAATGCAGATGTTACCATACAGGGCACAAAGGATCACTGAAAGTTTGAATAGTATGAAAATGAAAATCATGAGCATCTGCGGGGGACTTTGAGCAGTGTGTTAGACTTGTATAATGTATAATCTCTGCCATAGTGCATTGAAGCTATTCTGGCAGCTTGTGGTGACCCTTTAGTAAGACACTTTTTAGTTTGTTCCTTTAATTTGTCACCTTTTGGGCTTTGGGCAGTAGATAGCTAGTCAATTCTGTTTTTATCTGGATCCTCAACGAAGCTGATATTGAGGTAAAAAACTGAATTCCCCATACATGTAAAAAAATAACAGATATAGATGTGTGCGTTTAGCTGTTTTACCATGCGTGTTTGTGTGTGTGCTGTGGCATAGGAGCCGAGGGGTGCCAGGTCTTCACTATGTAATGTCCCATCTGCAGCAGAGGAGTTCCCAGCTGAATGAGGAGAGGCCAGCAGGAAAGGAGTAAGCACCAAAATAAAGAGAGGATCAGACTACAGGCCACTTGCAGACACTGGTGACCTGCCGATTCAGAAAATGCACTTTCTGTCACCCAGAGCTGCTCCCAGCATCTAAGCAGTGAGGACCACAGTTGATAGTGATCAGGCCTAGTTACCCACCAGCTCTCTCCTCCTTAAGTGACCCTTTGACAAGCCAATGCCCTGCAAGCCTCAAGCACCACTATGATGTGAATGCTCTCTAATAGGAAGGAAAATGAGTCTCATCTCCTTTCTCAACAGTATCTATTAGTTTAAGGTAGCCAGAGCGGAGAAGGTGCACAATGCAAGCTCCTTCACAGAGCATTCAGGCCATTAACGTGGACCGCGCAGCCTTTTCTCAAGAAGAGTCGTAACCTCAAGAGGTCACATCATTCACTAATTGCACACTACAGGCAAGATCAGATTCTGTTGTCAAGAAAAAAGGGAAGACTTGTAGCTTTGCCCTTTTTCTGAATTCCCAAAGCTGATTAGATAATGAGATCTTTTCCAGACCCAAGGCCTGGATGTGCAGTAGCATTTAATGTTCTCTGATCTTACCAGCTGGATAGTTTTTTTATATATATACTCACAGACCTCGATGCTGCAGACCTCATGTTTTAGTATTTTGTTAGTCATATATTTGTTTTGGTCTAGAGCTCCTGCTGTACACATTGTTACTTGCTCTCTGCTCTGCGGTGCCGTTCTTTTTATTGATGTGTGTGATGTGTATTTCTCTGCGTGCTTGTGTGTGTGTGTGTGTGCTGACTCCTGAGCCAAGAGCACATCTCTAAGGCCTGGCATCAGCCTCCTTAAGTGCTGTCAATGTCACATGGTAACAGCAGCACTGCAGCCTCTTAATTGGTTTAGGAAAAGCATCCATGTCATTTTGCGGTCAGTAAACTCTGCTAGAGAAAATGAAGTCCAAGCTGCTGCCACCTCCTCAGCCCCCACACAGCCAGCCTAACAAAAAAATAATGATTATATGCCGTGTATATTTGTGCGTTCGCTGTCTGTTTTCACTTTTTGCTTTTAGAAATAATTGCTGTTGGTTGTGTGGCTGCATCAGAGGAAGGGCATTAATGATTCTCACTGGCCATGAAAAAAGACTGCGCTGAAGAGGGCTGGAGGAGAGCAACTCATTTTCTAGAACTAAACGTGTGAGCGTGTGTGTGTGTGTGTGTGTGTGTGTGTGTGTGTGTGCGTGCGTGCGCGCATTTGTGCCTGAATGTGTGTGTGTTTGGTAATTTTGTTTTGTGTAGTTTCCTCACTTTGTTGTGCAGTGCATATTGTATGCAGCCTAGAATAATTACTCCAGCAGTGTATGTGCAGAGGTGTGTATCTCTGAATTACTTTGGTGCGTGCGTGTACGCTTCCTGTGCATGGCTGTCCTTTTGCACGGATTAGCTGGTGAATGCTGTGAGAGGATGATCAGACTGGGAACACACCAGGGTTGCTCAGCGATCACACAGGGATTATGGGGGATATGGAGCTGTAGTGCATTCCAGGGCTGCCTCCAGTTAGGCTCATCTCCGCCACGCTCCCCTCACACACACACCACTTTAATTGCCTTTGCTTCTTTCATTACTTTTATTGCCTCTCCTTTGCATTGCATGCTCCCTGGGCTTGTGGAAAGGTCATCGTGATGGTGGTGGTAGTGGTGGTGGTGTGCTCATCATAGACTTCGTCTCCCACACTAGCAAGAAATGGCTGTGGGGCTGAAGCTGGAGGAAGGAGTGACACAACAAGGTAGCCACTGACAGGCTGTGCACAGATTCTTATCACAACGTCTATAATTACTTTTTTTAAAGCAGGTTGGTGAAGTAAGTCTACACCAGAATTATATTTTTGAATGCCACCAAATGTGTCACAGAACTAAGAGGGATTTCATTAGGTAGCAGCCTCGGTGATAGATATATAGATAATAGATCCTTACCCTGACTAGTTTTTTGCAAACTATGATATTGAGTAGAATGCTATGTAAGGCAAATACATAAGCATTATTAAAAATGGCTTTATCAGCTGACAAAAGGAGGAGCTGGCAGACAGCATTAATGGCACAGGCAATATCTTGCCTCGGAACCAGTGAAGAGGTGACAGCCCTTGGATGAGGGACATGTTTGTGCCTTATTGCTTCCCCAGGTGTGCAATACTAAGGAAACTAGAGGCCTCAGTGGTGGTAGGATCATCAAGTGACTTATAGTTTGAGTTGTGGTACCTTAAAGTTTGTTCCCCCAGGTTAATTAAAGTTACTTCTCCCAAAACATCTTCAAGATGTGTACTGCACTTTTCTGAAAAGCACATACAGAGATGTTTTAGCATATGTACTATACACAGATATTCCATTTTTAATAGTTTTTGTGGCATTTAATCATATTCTAACAACATGAGAATTGGACTTATTTAAATGGCTCAGATTGTAATTGAGTAAGTAAATGAAATGAAATGTTTTTTTAGTTGTTTTAATTATTATTATTATTATTATTATTATTATTTTGCAAGTAACTATTGCTTATACCATCTTTCATTATGTTTCTCCTCCTCCAACGAGTGTCCAGCTTGCTATGGGGCAAGGTCTGGAAGGTGTGTAATTTTAATAAGGGTAGCGATAGGATCTGTGAGGGATATCTATGACTTTGAGGTAGCACAGGTTAAACAAAACCTCATCAGTCTAACACCACAGTCATATAAATGTCTTCTTGCTTCTTAATGCCCCTGTGTCTTTACCATTTACTTTTTACACTTTGTTTGAGTCTGTAAAAACCAACAGCTGAGGTATTAACACAAAACAGTTTGCTTAGAAATTGTATTTTTTATATTTTACTTCCCTCCCACTGCCTCTGTCCTTTACTTCCCATCTTTCTCTTCCTCCCTCAATGTCCCAGTTCAAGATGGAGGTTTTGTGCTCGGTCAGACGGCTCTCGTGCCCACAAGATGTTCTCCAGTGTCAACCAGTCGGTCCTGGAATGTAAGTAAGGCCTTAATACACACCAAACTATTGCTGAGGTCTCTCTGCACTTGCACAATAATTGGTTTTTATCCCAACAATAGCTAATGCACATTTTATCATATCCCTGCATAGCTGCAGGCAAGCGAATGAAAAAACTGGCACTGAAAATAAAAGAGCAAAGTACGAAGAGCATCCATCTCCGCTAAAGTGGACAGGAGAGTTATATTTATGTTCTTTGTTCTCAAACACAACAGTGTGTGAAAAACAGTGCATTTTTTGTTTGTGTGTATGTATGTGTGCCTTTGTGTGTGTGTGTGTGTGTTAAGGCACACATCATCTGCAGGCTTGGGAAATTGAGGTCGGGACACTTAAAGCCGAGGTTGACGAGAGAGAGAAGTCACTGGGCAAAATCTACTACTATTGTTCTGCAATGTCAAATGTTTACTTTCTCTTTCATTTTATATATGTTAGGCCATCACACAAACAAGAAAGTTCTGGAGCATAATGTAAATATTTTAGTGTGATTAATACTTCATTTGCAGTTGTTGAACATCATCACTTGATGAAATATTTCCCCCCCCAAAAAAGCCTAATTTGACAGTAATGCAAGTAGTTGCATGATAATGGTATTATAATATGTGTATAAAAATAAACATTTTCTGTACTGGAAAATAATAATGTATTTTTGTTTACATTACATTACATGTTTAGATATGCTTTATATGATGTTTTCCAGAAATCAGTTACCTAGAAAACAGCATCCAGTATCGAGTATTCATTCATTGTTATGGGTCTCTTCCATGTGTTGTGGTGTTAAATAAATACAAAAAACATGTCGGCTCTTTTAAAACAGATTTATTATGTACAGAGTATGAGAAGTCTAATTTGCCATTTAGGACTTGACCCAGGCACTGCCCTCAAGTGTAGACGTAAAGCTCAGCACTGAGCGACATCCATGAGTGACTGCTCACTAAACATGGATACAACAGATCTGAAACTTCAAACAACAAGAGGTAATTGAAAACAATACTTTTCAGCTTGACTCACTGTTTAATGTAAAGTGGGCACTAGATACAGAATATATTGCAGTGAGTTGTGAGAGTGTGTGTTGCTCCATTGAGACACAAAACATTTTTATCATCAAAAACAAATCCCCCTTTTTTTCCTACTTTTTTGAAGACAAAAGTTGCTGGAACTGGTTATCTGTTCCTCGTTAGGCGTTGCACGTTGTAAAGCCCAATGCAGACATGTTGCTAATGTGTTGATCAAAAGAAAATTAGCATAGCTGATTCTATAGACTATAGACACCGTTCCATTCTGCTGCATCCCTTGACCAAATTTACTACTTTACTGCTTACTCTGATCTAAGACAGTACATGATTTGGCTCTGATCACTCTACCCTGTTAAACTATCATAGTCCTGGAGAATTCTCCAGTTCTCCTACAGAAGTATATGTCAAATCTACACAAGCCCCTCTCTGTGACTACATGTCCTCATGTCCTCTGCTTTTGCTCCGGCCGACTCCAGAGGCCGCGTCGGTGGCAAAGCAGTGAGCTTTCAGACAGAGTGTGAGTGTTTCTGGAGTGGCTCATCTGAAACACGGGTCAATACAAACACTCACCAGCACATCACAGACAGTATCACTGAAAAGCAAAGCTGCTGCATAACGCCCAGGATTTTATTGGCTGTCATGTTGATTCTGCCTGTTCTGGGATTAGCATAGGCCTCAGTGTGTTTTTGTGACTAATGGTCTGTGTTTTATGGCTGTGACATCAGCAGCACCGGACAGCCTGCACATCAGTGTTTGAAGTCTGACCCCCCCACCCCTCACCCACCGGGTTGTGCCTCTGGGTCCTGCTGCTAATGCACATTTCTCTCTCTTCGTCTCACAGAGCAGAGGCTCTCCTTTACATACAACCATGTTTAGCACTCCTCTCCTTCTGCACCCATCTGTAATCTGCTCGTCTCGGACCAGCTCGTGTCATTCCCCACCTCCGTGGCCCCACCTCGACAGATGGCTAAACCTTGTTAACACTGAAGACACATTTGTGCAGATAGCTGGGAAATGTTGTGGGTGGCTAGGGGAGTGATCGAAGGACACAGTGCAGCAGAGGAAGAGGTCTCGCCTTCCCAGCATGGTTTGAGTCTCTCGAGTTGGCAAACTTTTCACCCAACTGACCCAAGGACGTTGTCTCCTCTGGCCAGACAGATAGGTGTTAGTAGCTGTTAGTGTTCATCGAGACCGCGCAGGACATTTTCAAGTAAACATGTCACTCAACCTCTAACGTCTTCTAAATAAAATATGAATTTTATGTATTGCTCGAGAAAGGGCTATTTGTTGGTGTAATGGTGTCCACAGTCAAAGCCATCTCATTTTTCTCAGCCAATACCACCTGGCCTGAAAGTAAGCCAGATTTGTGTTACCTGGCATTTGCCTGCAACACATTGCTGTCTGATATCCTCTCAGATTGAAAGGAGGGAAATTGGGGCTGATTGAAGGGATGAGTTTTGGTGGTGGAAGGACTGAGGCAGAGCGAGAGCTAGGTGAAAAAGATGTGAACCCAATTGGCCATGTGTTGACTGTACTGATTAGGGGCTTGTGCTAAGAAGAGCTTCTCTATCCCCTCATTCCTTCTGTTTACTTTGAGTCTCACCACCCTTCTCAACACAGGCATCACCGCAACCAGAGAGCCCTCCTCACCCTTCTCTTCTCAACTTCAGCAATAACACCTGCATCACTGGATGCACAAGTGCTCCTTTGTATGACAAACTAGTCGAACTAGTCGAATTGACAGCTTAACAAGGGCTAGAGGGGTTTTGGTCGAGTTTGTTAATCCATTAGAGAAAGTAGAGTAAGCAGCGTGACTGCTAATAAGAGAAGATCTGTGACATGTCTGAGTATTTGCTTGATTTAAGATGGTCTGACAGCTCTTCATGTGTGTATATTTGTGGAGACCAGTGGAGAGCTGATGCACACTCAGCCCGTTATGGGACGTGCGGTGACTGGAGCCAGTCCAGCTAATGTTTTGGGACATTCAAAAAAGCCTGCGGGGGAGCCAGGAGCACAGAGGTGTTCTGAAAGCAAACCAGAGATCCAGGGAATAATAATAAATAGATAAATAAGTGGATGGAATGGCATGAGAGAAGCTAGGGAAATAGCACATCTATTCTCACGCAGCACGTTTGTTTATTTATGGCGTCTGACAGCCTGGTCTGGATGCCGGATGGGGGCTGGGGGAGTACAAGCACAGGCTTTTCCTCTCAGAGCTCGGCTCCCTAGCTTTCATTAAGTGTCATTACCAGTACTTTCAGAAAGCTGGCCAGGCTGAGACCTGACATCCCCTCTACAGATAGTTGGCCATGCATATGTATGGATTTCTGATCCCTCTCATCCACCACTGAGGAGGGGGAATTAGGCCAGCGAGAAGGAGAGCAGGGGGCTTAAGGGTGCGTCCATATGTGACTTTAATGGCAAAGATGGAGCTATTACTTAAATTGAGGGACAGTGTTCATGCTTGGTTTGTTATGTATACAGTATATCACTCAGGTTATTGACATTGTGAGTGTTTCACTTAAGATTTTCTTTTTTATGACCATACGGGTCACGTACACCCATGTCTGTACGATCAAATACATTTTACGCTCTTGTGACCAATTGTATTTTCATTTCGGCCACTTGTACAACATACCCACAATGTCATTTTAAAATGTGCATTTCCAGCAGCATGGTATTCATTAGCAATTTTCTCTTCCAGTTCACTTATTTTGAGAACGTCCCCTGATTGATGGGGGGGTTTGTTCTGTTTATTTGTACATCAGGGAATGAAATATTCATATTGTACGCTTTTCCAAGCAGAAGTTGTCTAGATTCAGTGTAAATGGTACTTGGGATTAGATTTTCACAGTAGATTTCTGTTATTAAGGGGAAAAAGCCAAATCCTTTGAGTAGTCATCTTCCTGGGAGGCAATCTATTTCTCTTTCACGCATCCAGAGTGCTGGACCAGGCTCTTAATGCACTGAAGCAAAAGTGCTTCGGTCCGCAACCTTTCACGCCTTCAGTTCTCCTTTATGTGATTGAATAGTTAATAACTATGAGTCGCCTTTGAAAGCTCTGTGCCGTTGGTCCTTCTGAAGCACTTCTCTTCTTTTTGTCTGTTCGTCTGCTCTACCTGCCCATTGCTCCGTCTGCCTGCATGTCTACTTGCCCCAGATGCCAAGTCGGCTGATAGCCCACCTCTCCTCCACCAGCCCCTCTTACTTTTATCTTTGTCTCTTGCCTGACTTGCTGCTTGCTTCTCTGCCTGTCTTAGTCTGTACATCAGAATTTTGAGGGCTAGGGATCAGCTTTTTCATCTCTTATTTCCTCTTTCTCTTCCTATACACACACACACACACACACACACACACACACACACACACACACACTTGCTCACACAGCTCATTAGCCCATCCCACGCTCACAGCTCTGGCAGAATGTGACCCTGCCTAATTGTGTACCATGCTCATTTGTTCTCCCTGCATGATGTGACGATTGCTTATTTATTCTCCTCAGGGCTCCCGTCTCACATTAAAATGATTGACTCATTTCATTCACTGCACATTTTCAAGCTTTATTTGATAAGCTCGTTTCCCTTGGCATTCAAATCCCTCCTTTTCCCATGCTTAAAAGTTGTATTGTTACCGAGGCACATTACTATTCATACTTTGGATTGTTTCTTCAGCTAATTATCTGTGTTAGAAAATAATTTTGCACGTGTGATTCTGTACATTTCGCTGGAATGGAGCAGCACAAAAGGGCAGACATTAACGATGCAGTTGGAATAGCTGAGGAGCCAATTGTGTACACAAAGCTGGCAGACGCGGTCAACAAGAAGCTTAAGAGGGATTGGGACACTGTGGAAGCTCGGCCAGAATAAGCAGAGCAAATTTGCATTCTGCTACAATTTACATCTGGTTAGAGGCCTGTTTCACAAATAACAAAGCCATCAACCTTTTTTTCCAATCATGTAATAAGGGAGTGTTTTGACACAGAAAAGAGCATAACAAGGGATTGTTGATTGGGGATTTGGGCAGCATTGTTACATTAGGATTTTAGCTCTTGTGATTTTGCCAGCTGACAGTCGATGCTTTCTCCCTCCAGCTACTGTATATCGATCAGGCCTTAGTGACACTGCAGCTGCTGGAAACCTGCTCAGTGCAGTGGTAGGTCAATTCAGATTTATGATGGTGACGGGCACAAAAAGATGTGATTGGCAGAGGTCATTAACCTAATACATACGAGACATCATTAGGGCTGGTTATTAACTCCCTGAATCAGAAGTGTATTAGTTGTTCTTCGCTTACTTAACTCAAGATTTTGACAATTTTATTTAGCCAGAGTTCTTGTAATGTTGCTGGTTGACAACATTTAGCATTTGGAGACTCCCACATGTTTGTATTGCACGTCCACATAGTTGGGGGACTCGCAAGCAACAGATTAAAATAAATAAATAAACGGTCAAAATTGAAGCAGCAGATATCCTGACTTTTAGTCCCTAGTATGGGTCAAGCTCCAAAAACTGGATTCTGCATTTCCAATAATGCAGCACAATTGGGTCTTTTAATCGATACCTGATGACATCATCAGGGTTATTTTCACAAACTTTGGAAAGTTACCTCCAGAGAATTCAAACTACGCGTAACCCTAGGCATCATCTCTTTGCTTTAAAGCTCAAAATAATGATTAAATGCATTGTAACATCCCTTGTTTTTAGCAGCCATAATGCTCTTTGATCATCCGTTTACTGCATGTATTGTCTGAATGAAGTCTCTTGTGATTTAGCTGTTCTCTGACTGCGAGAGGAGTTCTGATTAGTCGAGAAGGGAGCCCACAGAGGAGGAGAAGAGTCTTGGCTGCCAACCTCCCCAAGCCTGTGCGTTTCCAGCAGCCACGTGTGCAGAGCTGGAGAGTCTCTGCCGGCCCAGGAGAGAGCACCCAAGCAGATTTGGACGTCACTTTGATCGGGTGAATCCCACCTTTCTAATCCCAGGGACTGACATTCATCTATTAATGATAAGCAGGGGGGATTTGTTCATGTTTTCTTGAATGCTTTTAGAGTCTTGATTATGTGTCTTGGGTGGAAAAGTTATTTTGGTGTCACAAAGCTATAAAGAAGTATTTTTTATCACACAAGTACAGTTTCGTTACTTTGTGTCTTTGATGAGTTTCGTTTGATGATTTAAGTGATACATTCCTTTAGATGGCTAGATATAAATGTACAGCAAAGATACAATACGTACAAATATTGAACAAATTGCAATTTAAAAAAATTTGATCTGCATTATAGTCAATAGATTTTATCTATGTGGGTGGAATCTGCTGTAAGAATCATTTAATTAAATTGTGAAAACAACAACCCTGATATTTGTTGTTTTCTGTTGAAATGCTCTTGATCAGTTCAGTGTTTTTATTTCGTTTTTAGGACATAAGACATGTTCAATACATGATTTTTTATGATTACGTTGATTTCTACAAAAGAAAAGTGTAGCGCTTGATGTGTTTTGAGTCGCATAAGTACTCCTAGAGCCACAGACCCCACAAGCCAATGTAGCCAAAAACCTAATGAATATGGGCAGATAGACCAGAAATTGAAGCCAAATAATAAAATAATAAAGGCATCTAAACCCTAACAAGTCTGCCTTTGTTCTTCCACTCCACCCACCACAAGTTGGCTGTGTGAAAGCAGGCATTGTTGCAGCTTTGAGGGCAGCTCTGAGAGTTCCATGCCCATCGGCCTTCAATCACATGGGATGTCTGAGTTTGACAGTATAAAGTCTTTCTTCTAGAACAAAATAAGACCCCTAAGCAACAGTGGATGAGCTGTTAGTAACCATGCAGTCCAGAGGGAGGCAGACCAAGCATGGTAGTACAGTATACACAAAGTGTTGGTTAGGGATAAGACAATGGACCAGTAAAAACATTTCTGCATGCCGTAACACTTACTTGTTTTACATTTACTAACAGAAGTAAATATTATCTGTTTTATTTGGTAAAATTCCACCTCACTTTACAAAAACCAAAAAAGTTTGTGAAAACAGCAGTTCATTTTTCATAAACTTATTTCATTACTGATTTTTACAAACAATACTGAAAGTGTTCTTCTCTTGCAGGAGTTGTAGTAAACGACTCTCCTTCTCTCATAGAAGTTGCAACAGCTAGTGTCTTTCTCCTGTCTCTTGCAGAATCCTGTCATTCCATGCATTGGGTTGTTAGCAAGGATGTACTGTGAGCTCACACAGTCGGTCGTAGTAGGTAAGTTATTCACGCACTTGGAGCATGTAAGGACTCATTCCTGCCTTACAGGAGGAGGACACTATCTGTTTCTGCAGGCAATACGCCACACTCAAGTTGTCTGAGGAATCTAAAGAACACCAATAATTGTTTTTAATGCATGGGATATTCCCAAGCACTGTGTCTGGAGGCAGCCCCTATCTAAAAGACTTTCAGCTTTTGACTGGTACTGTATATAATACATTCCTGGTCCCCATAGAATGGGGGTTTTTGGGGTTTTACTGAAATGTCTCGATAACTATTTAATTGATCGCCAAATAAACTAATGACATTCCCTTTGGCACCGATTTGAAAATGTTAGCATGCCAACACCCTAAACTAAGATGGTGGACATGATAAACATTATACCTGCTGAACAGCAGCATGTTAGCATTGTCATTGTGAGTATGTTAGCATGCTGATATCTAGCCTTTAGCACAAAGCACCACTGTGCCAAAGTAAATCCTTACTGAGCCACTAGCATGGCTGTAGACTCTTGTTGAACATGTCCGGTTGATTGTGACTTTTTATTGGTATTTCACTTGATTTAAAGTGTAATACGTTTTCACACATTGATAAAAATAGTTTTTTAACATTCTAAAAAGGCTAATGATTTATTATTTTGCTTCAACAATAATTTTTTTTTATAAAAGACTAACTCAAACAACTTCAGGATTGACTCTGCATGATCTACTACACTCACTAGAAAAGATGTTTAAATCCCATCGCTTTACAAACAAAGTTCTAAATCTCTTCCTCACAAGTCCTTCCAAGAATATCCAGTATGTTGCAGGGACATGAGGCTAAAGTGCACCAATTTGCACTGCCTATTACACATTGTATTCAAAGCCACTATCAGTGCAAGCTGTTATCAAGTGAAGGACAGCTACCAACAAGCATACATTGCCTCCTGCTTCCATCATAAACCACATGTGGGTTCAGAACTGGTGAAGGTAAGGGACTACAGAAGATGTGTGTGTGTGTGGGGAGGGGGTTGTAACATTCATAATTCAATCAAGTGAAGGCCATCTCTAACAGGGAGTGGAGGGGGGGAGAGATGAGGGGAAACTCAGCTGAAGTTTCCACTGGGCCTGCTGTGCTCCTAATGCAGCCTTGGATGTAATTGGGTCCCAGAAGGCTGTTCATTATCGGGGGCGAGCGAGGCAACAAAACAGAAAAGGGTGGAAAGAGAAAGAAAATGTCTCATTCTTTGCTCAGTGCCTCTGTCCCGGCACCATTATGGGACAAGAGTTAATTAAAAGAGCAGTTGATGCCTCTGTTTTTCTCATCAATCTCACTTCTGCTCTTATTAAGTTTGTAATGACAGCAGAGCTCGTCTGTCTGCCACCAGACACACAACAAGGGGGAAGAACGAGAGGAAGGGAAGGGCGGGGCAGTTAATGTCAGGGACAGCTCATCTCAACAAATCTCTCAGTGGTCAACACAACAACTAACATTCACCGTAATCCCTCCATCAAATCCCAGGGTGACGATATGTAGTCTAGTCTCTTATGAAAAGGCAGCGTCTTTATTTGGGGTGTGGCAGAAGAGCCCATTTAAGAGGCGTGGCTTTGCACTCTAATCCCGCGGCTCCTATCTCCGCCGCCTTGGAGGCCATTTTAATTCCCTCCATCATTACAGGGACCTTCCCTGGAAAGCTTTGGTAAAGGTGACTGCTGACACTGTCATTCACAATGACTTTTTCAAAATGTCAGCCCATAGCTGAGATTTGTCTCATTAAAGTTGTTGGAGTCCATTATATCCATCCCCTCCTCCGACTGCCACACTCAATCAAGAAGACTTGGAGAATTGAGGAGGTCGAGGGAACGCTCATAATCATGCTTATTTGCATAAGGGTTACTGTGAGACAGACCATCAGTGACCAGCAAGAGAGGAGTGCTACAGAGGGATTCAGCTAAGAGAAAAACACTACATTTGAAACAGAGGCATCAACTGCACACTACATTTGAAGAAATCACAGGCAGGCCTGCTTCTTTTTTTTCTTTTTTTGGGTTTCAGCTGAGCTAAAAAATATATCAAGAAATGTCAGCCTAACTGTGATGAAGACACCATCCAGGCTTTTGTTCAACACTCTTGTGACCTGAAGATTCACATACAGTTTCAATAAAGCCAAATGCAAGATCCACCCACATATAGCCTGGCTCTTCGTCTAAAGCATATCAGCATATCTTAACAACTGAGAACCTTGAAAGCCCAGGGATCACTCATGTAGATGTGTGACATCTGTGGTTGCGAGGGAGGGACGAAACTGCGCCGGGCTTTTTGTTTCTGATCAGTTTCACTAACCTCAGCTCGCAATCGTGAAACTGACAGTGAAATTTGGCATTTGATTATGGTCATTTCAAATATGTAGCTCACATAATGCTGCTGTGTTTTGGGTTATATTTACATATTGTGCTACCAAGGCCCATGACCTCTGAGACCACAAGTCAGTTCAGAAAAAGTTCATCACCTGCGCGACAGTTGACTGTTGGCACAATTAGGATCTTTGTCTTCATTCCTCTTCTATACCTTTAGTTTTTTTATATAAAGAATTGTTTCAGTCAAGAAAAACATGCCAAATGACACACACAAAATGTTTAGTCACATTTATGTAATTTTGTGTTATTTCTATGATTCTGTTATATGAACCTTAATGGTCAATTATTGCCTCATGGTAAGGCTACAAGGCTACTTTATAATACACTTTGAGTGTAGTTCTTCCATGGACTCTTTCTTCTTCATTGATGTGCTGAGGGAAGCTGTAGTCAACAGAAGAAACTCTTACCTTCTCCTGTTTACTATATACACGTGTTGCTTAACATTTAAATTAAATGTTTGATCCACTCTGTAAGGATAATTAGCACAATTGTAAGGTTTTGCAAAAAAATTACGAGAATATGGTTTTCCTTTGCGCCGCATGTGTCCCAAGATGGCGCTGGCTGTAAGAGATCCAAACACGTTGTAGTTTTTGGCTCCAGCGCATTTCATTTTGGGTTAAATTCAATTGTTCTTGGTATAACATCTTGTTCTAAATGAATATATTATTGCCGTTACAGTTTGATGTATACAATCTTGAAACACTTTGAAAAGTTAGACTTTGCAAGTTTTCAGCTAACGCGTTGACATACGAATTGACATAAGCTGTGTCTCAATTCAAGAGGCATCCTTCCATGGCTGCAAGTCCGAATACGACAACTACGCTGTCCCATTTCAACATGGATATATAGAGAGAAAGCCTGCATCCTATCAACAACGGCCGAGGACAGTTTGTTTTTATGTAGGTATGGGTTTTAATTATGCATCCATTGTTTAAACCCACTCCAATAGCTAACGATTCAAATTTGAAAAAACCAAGGGGCCTTAAATTTTAAAGCAAAAAGAAATCTAACTAGATTATGTATTATGTTTTAATTTTGAAATTATGGATCTTTGTATTGATAAAATAACATTGGAATACAGAAATCAAAATGCATAAAGGGAGAAAAGAATGATACAGTATATTTTGCATATCAGCAAATAGATTCTGCTGAGCGAAGCTGCACTGAACAGAAGCACCCGTCGCCTGTCTCATTCTTACTCCTGGTTTTACAGGAATCTTATCTGTTAATGGGTTCTCAGTCAGGAGACCTGTTGCACAAACATTACCTGGTTCCAGCTGAGTACTTGCTGCTTTCATTTCTCATATGATAGCAAACTTAATCTCTTTGGATTTGGGTTGTTGTTTGAACAATTACCATTCAATTAGCCAATCAACAGAAAATGAATTAACAATTTTGATAATCCATTTATTAAGTCATTTCAGCTTCGTATTGTGAGGACTTTGTGCCATATGTGATAGTGAACACTATCTTTGGGTTGTTAGTTGCATAAATTGGTTGAAATTTGAAGTAAACCTGAAACAATTAGTCAATACAGAAAACAAATCTTCAACTATTTTTTGTATTGTTGAAGTAACAGCCTATATGTCAGTGTTTAAGAAAAAAATTTCAGACATTTTGTGGCTTCAGCAGCGTAA
This sequence comes from Nannoperca australis, assembly GCA_036023655.1. Classification (NCBI taxonomy): domain Eukaryota; kingdom Metazoa; phylum Chordata; class Actinopteri; order Centrarchiformes; family Percichthyidae; genus Nannoperca; species Nannoperca australis. The sequence continues at coordinate 18,236 of JAVQJD010104650.1, forward strand.
TTGAGGATTTGCGATCATAAACTTAATATCTTGGGGTTTTGGGGCTCTTGGTCTATTGAAACAAGTTTAAGAGATTACCTCCAGGCTTTTATGTGATTGGCATTGTTCACTACTTTCTAACATCTTATAACCCAAACGATTAATCAATAATTAAAATGATCATTAGTTGTAGCCCTTATTTAAAGACGTCCCATAAGGCTCGAAAAAATGACAATCTAGTTTGTAAAATGTTATGAAAAAACACTTCATCCAAAAGTAATCTGCAGATTAATCGATAGTCAAAGTAGTAATTTGAGTGTTGTCACCTTTTCAGTGTCTGATTTGATTTCTGGCTGTAGAAAACAACTGAAACGTACTGCATGTACAGAGCTGAGCTTCTAAATGAACAATTCACCGCTATGTTATTTTTATAGACACAAGGATATTCACTTAAGAGACCCAAGTCCCATATAGAGAATTTATAGCTGTAACTAATTTGCCTCACTAATCTAAATGACATTGTGTTAGGCACTTGCAGTGCAAACAGACACAATATTGACTACAGTATTAAATGAAATCACCTTGGATAAAAAAAAAAAGAAGCTAATGTCTGTTTTAGAACCATGTAAAAAAAGAAAACAGAACCACTGTCGCTATCCAAACATGGCCTTCGCTAAACTGTTGTTCCAGATAGACCAGTCGAGAAGGCAGAAGAGGGCGCACATCAACAAACAAACGTACCTATTTAAAAAGACACATTTACAACAGAGGAAACCACAGAGGAAACGGTGTGCTAACACAAGGACCATGAAAATAAAAGTTATGTTTAATCCAGCATGGTGTTTGTATGAAGCACAGGTGTGGTACATTACATTGTTGGCCCAAGGCTAACAGAAGGTAGAAAAAGGTAAATTGCCTAAGCTTGTGTGTGTGTGTGTGTGTGTGTGTGTGTGTGTGTGTGTGTGTGTGTGTGTGTGTGACAATCCAACTCTAGAGTCTGAAGACACTCATGCCACAAGTAGTTAGAATAGTGATTCAGTCTGCACTTCATGGTGGCATGCATGCTGTTTAAGCTACTACAGTACAAGAACTAGTAAATGCAGGGACACAAAGACAAGTAACGTTGAAATGAAAATCACTATTTATCGGTTTCACAATGGAGAAAATCAACAGAACATAGAAAATTAAATGTTTCTAGCTCAGGTTAAATCATTAGAGGCTTCTGTAAAACCATTTTTCAGTAATAACCACATAAATACTGAAAATACAAAAAAACAACAGTCATTCTTTATTCCTTAAAATGTATGATGGAAACAGCTATCGGCTGATGAAGGTGGAGGGAGGCTTTTTGACGGACTTGGTTCGTCTTTGAGTCTTGTGCCTTATACAAGTTCTCACTCTAGTGGTTTGTACATGAACTGCAGTTGATTCTGGCCATGCTGGGAGGGACTAATGGCAGCTGGAAGCTACACTGTGTTTGCTTGTGCTGGTGTGGTCCAGGTTGGGATTTTAATGAGTCTAGAGGATCCAACATGGCTGGTTGGTGGGATTTAACCTCCAGGGGGTGTTCTACAGTCCAAAGCGGGCAGGGGTACGTCTGGGCGTCATGGGGGCCTCGTCTTTTCTTCCTGGTGTGCAGATTTTCACCACCCTGGTGAAAAAAATCAGTGGGAAGACAAGTTTAATTGCTGTGGCAACATTCTGCTCTGCTTCATTCTGTATTGCCCCACCTAAACATCTCTAACAGCAGGTAAGCAGCTGTGGTTAAATAAAAAAAAAAAAAACAAGGGGCTGAAGGTGAGGGGAAGCTGAATGTGAACATGAAAGCAAGCAGGACAGGAGGAGAGTGAAAAGGCAGGCTGGTGTCTCTGAAGAGCGTTGGGAAGTAGAGCCTGACGCCTCTGACAGCAAATCTATCATCTTTAATTACAGTAGCGTGACACCCTGACACTGCCCACACTTCCCTCATCTCACACACACACACACACACCAATTACAACCATCAGGCCATAACCCCCTTCTGTCAGTGTCCCCCTCTCTGTCTCCCTGTTCACTTCAGGAGAAATTGTTGCGCTTTTCTCAATACACGAACTGCTAGTTAGTTCATTCATAACAGCAATGCACACACGTGGAGCATGTACAGCGGCTGTGTTTTACAAACGATAACGTTGTTGTCCTGCCAGTGTAGGGATCCACGGGTTTTCATTTTCTGTACAATAAGAAAATCTCAAACTGTCCAAACATGCTTGAGTTGTGTAATCTGTCAGGTCTGCATTTCTTTTTGGAAACAGTACTGTAACTATGACAAAAACTGAAGACATACTTGATACCCCCTGTGATGGATTACACAACTCAAGCAAGTTCCAGAAGTGCGTTGTCTGTTGATCTTTAAACCTACATAGAAATGAACAGAAACCTATGATTTCTTGGAGTTGTAGGTAAAATAAACCCATAAATCTCAACCTGTACAGCCTGCAGTGAAAAATGTGAGGTCCACATAGACCGGGGGGGACTTGTAGTGCTGATTTAATACCTGAGACTGACTTTGTTTTAAAGGAATATTATATTTGATCTTCAGTGTTTTCTTTTACAAAAATGGTTGAATTTTATTATTTATATCAGCTGTATAAGAAGTGTCTAAATAAATGACAGTCTACAATTTGCACAATTATCATTTTAATCAAACTGTCTAAACACAGAATGAGTAAGGAATAATACAACTCTGACTAAGCATCAATTAATCCGAAGATTATTTTCTTGATCATCAATCAGCCCGTTTGGTTAATAAAACGTCAGGAAATGGAGGGATGAATAATGGCCGTCACACTTTGCTAAACCCTAAAGTGACATCTTGTTTTTTTTCCAACTAACAAGACAAAGATGCTCATTTGTTCATCATGTATGACAAAGACGAGTAGCAAACTGAGATGCTGGAACCAGAGACGGTTTGACAGCTCTCTACTTATCTACTTGACAGCTTTCCACGTTCGGCCCAACATACACCTGCTACAAAAACAGTGTTGAGGTATTCTCCTTTACGTGCTTCATATGGAACTACAACGGCCCCCGCTTCATCTCCTACCACTTGTGTGGTTCCCCCCCTCACTCACACTGTTCCACTTTTATACACAAAACAACTGACTGGGCCATTTGCTAATTCACACCACTGATCTGTGCCGGCGAGCAGGGAGGCAGGTGATAAGCAGCCGACACGTGAAGGCGTACCCAACGAAGTATTTCATCCTGGTCGCACTGAACTCATAGAGGAGGTGCTTGTGAGGCCTGCCGGAGGACAAAAGGCAGCCAGGAGCCCAGGAGAGCCCACAACATTTATTATCACACATCCAGCTTCCTCTGCTTAAATCTAATTCTTAATCTTATTCCTACAGTGTGATTATTTTCAACAGATCTGTTACAGACGCGGTCACACAAACTCGACTGATTAATTAACAATAAAAGTTATTTTTTTAAGTCTGTCTTTATATCCTCATTTCTCTTTTGTAAAGCTCACGTATGGGTGTGAAATTAATTTTGGGGTCTAATTTGAAATTGAACGTTCCACTCCTTTCTCTGCTCTGCTATGGCACAATTTAAATTGCTGCAGTAATGGGGGTCAGCCAGGAGTCAATATTATTTCTTTTTGTCTCGTCTGGAGGGACCAGAGGTGAGAAAAGCTCATCATGAAGAGTGAGAGAGGTGGAGTAGAGAGAGGGAGGGAGGGAGGGGTGAAGATATGGATTGGCAGCGAGGTAGGTAAATTAAACGCTTCTATCTTGACTGCGTGTGGAAAATTAGGGCCACGGGGAACTATTGTTAGATGAGGCCCCATGTGTGATGAGGAAGCAAAAGGAGGGAGAGATGGTCGCTGCCTTACTTAACACTGCCAGTGTTGCTCTTCTTCTCCTGCTCCTCTCGACGCGCTTGCAGCTGTTCCTCGGCCAGGGACATCTCCTCCTCCATGTTGCTGATCTCCTCCTTGGCCCGGCGACGGTTCTCCTGCAAGAGCAGCACAAACAGATGAGGAAAGTATACGGGAAAAAAAGAAGTCAATGCAGCTGCCGAGAGTATACGTGCACAAGGTACACTGCATGACCAAAAGTATGTGGAGACCCAGGCGTTACACTCCTGTGTGATCTGACTCCAAAACCATGGGAGTTAATATGCTACAATACCAGAGATTTGCTCACATTCCGCCACAAGAGCATTAATGAGGTCAACCACTGAAGTCGGGCGATAAGACCTGGATCACAGTCAGCGTTCCAGCCTGAACTACTGCCACAATCTAAAACAGTGGTTCACATTCTGGGGGTTGGGAGCCCAACTAAAGGTCATTAGATAAATCTTAACAAGATAGGAAAGCAACACACACACACACACACACACACAAAGATTTCCCTGGATTGGAACCTAAGGGACAAAACCCCTGATTTTTATAAAAATCAGCCCGAGACCAGAAGTACAGAGACGTATGTGTACGTCTACAGACAGGCACGTCTACATACTGTACGTCAGGTCTCGTCCAGACGTACAGTATGTAGACGTGCCTGTCTGCATACTTTTGGCTGTCGTGAATGAACCTAATATGCATTGAGCAAGTACCCGCCTCGGCTCGTCTTACCTGTCTGCTTTTCCCTGCATGTTTGATGCTGTAAAACATGGGCCCAAGTTCTGCCAGCCACTCTCCGTCCACTGCAGTAACACACTGCATGTACTCCTGCAACACAGAGAGTTAAACATCAACATCACACGTGTCATCAATTGCTTTCATGCTGGCCAGGTTCTGCAGCCGGCAGACTTGTTTTTATTTTATTTTTTACCTTGGTGGTCATGACGAGCTCGTGGTAGATGATGTAGTCGGGGGTGTAGCCCATACCAAACAGGGAGCTGGTGGGATGGAGGTGACATGGCATGCCTGTCCTCACGTTCACATATTCACCAATGCCCTGGGAAGCAACCACGGGCATAAATAACAAATTAAATGTGCCACTCAGAATTTCTGGATAAAAAAAACGGTGTGTGTTGGTCTAAATGTGTGTGTGTGTGTGTGTGTGTGTGTGTGTGTGTGTGTGTGTGTGTGTGTGTGTGTGTGTGTGTGTGTGTGTTTGTGTCGGCACCTATGGGGGCAATTTAAGGTCAGAGCAAACCAAGTCATCCGGGTTAATTTGCTCCTCCACCTGGCTTAGACAGCAGGAAAATACATTTGAAGTATATCCCACACTGCTGCAGTTGCTTGGGTTAGCCGGCTACTCATAAGTCAAACGGAGACCCTTGATTATATAGTCATGATTTCAAATTCCCTTTCAGATTTTAGCACTGAATTAATGTGAGGCCAGAAGGGATATTTCACCACTCTGTAATTATGCTGCTATAAATCTGCCACAACCAGTTGCCACAAGGCATAACATATTAACCGAGGAAAACCCAGAGTGCAGGAAGTACCTTGAGCTTGGCAGCCTGGTGGAAGTAAGCAGCACAGATGCACTTTCTGATGATGTCCCAGTCCGACCCACAGGAAATGAGGTTCATCCTCTGCTGCACCATGATGTCCTTTAACTGGGAGCGCACCTCACGCACCTGCACAAAAACAACATGTACAGACGTGACCAACATGTTGCAATCGATTGTTTAGATGGAAATGTGTCACTGCTGCTGGGACAATCTGTAAACATTAAAAATTCTTAGTAGAAAATATCACAAGCCATATTTGCAGACTGATAACAACTACATTTCAAATAATTCCGCAGGACACTGAATGATATACTAAACATTAAAACATCCAGGGCCAGAGGGTGTAGATTAGAGAGCACAGGTGAAGCAGTGGGAGTCTGACCTTGCGCATGGCCTTGGTGTGGATGAAGTGCTCGTTGCACCAGATGCTGGAGTAATTGTTGTTCTTCCACTGCATGTAGACGTTGAGGTACGTGAGGTGGTCGCTCTCTGGGACCGAGAACTTCTCCCTCACCTGGTCACTCTCCTCCTCACGACCCTGCAGAGACACACACATCGAGTTTTCTATAAATCACTGGGGTTTTCTGTTTGTTATTATTCTGTGGTTCATTTTCTTCTGTGGTGGGATATTGTTCTACACCAATAAATCATTGTATGTATTCAAAAGTGGGAATTATTAAATAAAGTATTTGAAAATGCAATCACAATCATTTTGGACCACAGTAGAAAACAATCTGTGAATACAACATAGATGTATTGTTACCTTTTTAGCTGAAATGTGTTAGCAGTTGCGGAGCAACATTAACATTAATTTGCAGTTCTATTTATGGTCACTTCGCAAATGTAAGTGCAATATTCCCTCTCCTTTAAGCTCTGGTTGTGGTCTCCACCAAATCCTGAGGAACATATCTGGCCCTATAGCTGCTAAATGCTCCACTATGTTCACCAGCTAGTCACTAAGTGTGTTTGTCGTTAAGTGGTAGAGTGCCGTGCGTTTTTAGAGCCTTTTCACTAAAAACTGCCGCGGCTGAAAACGGCACTATGAGAGTGAACTACAACAGTATAAATTTACTACCTGGAAAACCGAAAACATCAGCTGACAACATTAATGCGCCTTGAAGCTGAGGGGAGCTGCAGAGTCGGGTGATAATTGTCTGTGGGTTCATCACTACGAGCGACCCCTTTTCACATACAAGTAGTGATGGTATAAAAATATGGATTGTTGCCACTTTAACGTAATACCAAAAGACATATGGACAACATACAAATGGATATGTAAAAATAATAGGGTTGGCAGTTTCAATTATGCAGTAACTGTATGAAATAAGACGCACCTTAGGTCTGTAGAAGATGGCCGGCACAGACAGCATGGAGACGATGATAAGGATGTCAGCACTGCAGCCCATGTCGCAGGACACAATCAGCATCTTGGAGAGGGCGGGGTCAAGGGGAAACTCCACCATCAGGCGCCCCGTCGGTGTCAAAGCACCTGAAAGGCCAAAAGAGAACACAATTACAGGGTCAAAAGTGCATGAGATGTGAAGAATGTAGTAGGGACGAGCGGTAAACCTCTATTCGATCAAAAGCCTGCTGCATGAGGGAGAAGCCAGCATAACGTGACACCTATTTGTCTATCACCTTGAGAAAGGAGGATGAACTGCTGACAGTTGAGAATATTTGTAGTGAAAAAAGGGAGCGAGATCAAAAACTTTGCCAGTTCTGATTTAAATGATTAGACGACGGAGTCTAAGAAGCTTATGAGGAGGAAAAGCAGAGAAGCAGAGCAGCCAGTTTGGGGCAGGCAAGCCTTAATCAGAGATAATCTGCTGTTAACACACCATACAGGGAATCATGAAAAGTCCCTTCTTATCCCCAAATCCCTAAATCCCCTGGAATCTAGCTACGGATGAGACAGAAATGAGACCCAACCAGTCAAATCAAACACGAGATCAGTTACTAGGCAATTACTCCACTGGCTAAACCTCACAACTACCTCCTCCAGGTCTGTTTGCAGTGTCTGCATCATCACTGCAGCACCCTTTAAACAGCTAGTCTCCTGCATGTTTGTGCTGTCAGCATCAATATGTCGCGTCTCAAAGCAGCGCTGAGGGGGAAATGCAACCGTCAAATACCCAATATTCTCAGTCACAGCTTCATCTTCATCTCAAAAGGAGGATGATTTATGTTGTTAGACACTACTGTAGAGAAGACTGAACTAGGCCTTGTAAGGCCTGCAACTAGAGGCAGGGAAAAGAAAACTGACAACATGTAACTTTTCATTATTTATACATGATGGGCAACTATACGACTCTTTTATTATTTATTAGGAACATTTTCTTTTGGCAAAACTTCCAGCTGTTTTCCAGCTTCTCAAACTTACATTTTTGCTTGTTTTCTTTTATTTCTATGACTGTAAACTGAATATTTTTGAGTTTTTGACTATTGATCAGACAAAACAACCATACATACAATAAGTTTGACGACGTCACGTTGAGCTCTGGAAACTTGTGATGGACATTTTCCACAATTTGCTGACATTTTCAGACAAAACAATGAACCGCTTAATGGAGAAGATAATTAGTAAATGATTTGAATAATGAAAATAACTGTTAGTTGCAGCCCTAGTTTAAATGTACACTGAATGATTTGGTCTGTCAGTTTGCATTTACTGAAGACGGACAATGTAGACCTCCTTGTGTTACAGTTATTATGTACTGTCCAAATATTTGGACAGATTGTATTTTGATGATTTTGATGATTGATATTCAAATTGAATATTAATACAACCAGTTCAGACTGTACTCAGTCTGAAAAAAAAATTTCAGGTAAAACTTCATGTTTTATTAAATAAAGCTCATTTTGATAAACTATTTAGGGACGTCATTAGTTGTCAAAAAATGTAATAAATTACAATATTCAGCTTATTACAAGTCTATTAAAATTGTCAGTGTCATGTAAATGCAAGTATCTTTTAAATGATTATGCCTCTGGTGACTCCTACCCCTGTTCACTACTCACCTGTGTTGTCCAGAGCTCCCAAGATCCACAGCTGGTACATGGAGTTGAGCATGTTGTCCTCAGGTGGTGGATCCATGAAGTGGAAGAGGAGCAAATCCTGAACACCCAGAGACTTCAACAGCAGGACGACGTTGGCCAGGTTGGTCCTCTGGATCTCTGGTATGGTGGTTGTCAGCATCTCATTCTTAAAGGCGCTCTGAGTGTAGAGCCTGGAGAGAGAAGCACAGAGCCAGAAACAGTGAGAACGAAATTTAAAAATGTACAGATGTTTGTGCAGTCTTTTAAATTTTTGATGTAAACTGAAGCACTGCACAGACAGTGACAGAGCAGGGAGGAACTTGCTCCTCTGGGCCATGCTGTTATGCGACACTGCTGTGTATTATTCTGCTCTCCAGTACGTGCAGACATGTCAGTGAGGTTCCAACTAAGCAGTAAGCGCCAGGTGTAGATCAGCTGGAGAGGGAAATTCACAAAGCTACAATTTATTTAGTGAGTTAAAGTAAAAGGACCCGACTTAACAAAGCTCCCGCAACAATTACAGCTGTCTGATGTGGGTGCTTATTATTACAGAACGTTTCAAATGTATAAGGAGGTTTTGAGCTTGTGAGTTCCTGCAGTCACAGCTAAAAGGGTCTTTGAGTGGGGAATTCTCCACGCAAGCGGAGCAAACCAGAGTGACTCACTCTCTCTCACGCTCTAACACATACACACATCCACAGCTACTCAAACACCTTGACTGTACTTGGTGTAAAGCTGCTCCAAAACCGATTCTTCATAGATTTGTGTGAGCTCGTGTGGAAGAGCAGGTGGGCAGGATTAATCTAAAAATATGTGGGCTTTCGTAAGCATCCTAGCTCATTAGCAATGCAAAACCTATCAACCGTGTGTGTGTGTGTGTGTGTGTGTGTGTGTGTGTGTGTGTGTGTGTGTGTGTCTATGTCCCTCAATCTTTACTTAATTGAATGAGGCAAAAGAAGGAGGGGTCAAGTGGAACCTCTGACAGGGTCTATTGTGGCACATTTCTCTGCCATACACAGAGTTAAACTGCATGAAATCCTCTGGAGATTAGAGTTCTGGCCCGCTTTCCCTCTTCCTCCCTCTGACTGTCTTCAAAGCACGGTCATGTCACATATCTAGAGCCCGGAGCAAACGATCTGAGGACAGCACTGATCTCAAACGACTAAAGGGAGAAAACACACTTTAACAGTTGTACTAAAATTATGCTATATTCTCAGGGAAGCAAGGATGGAAAAGAAACATCATATTCAGGTGGTTTATCTCCAAAGGTGAACTAGGACGTCAGAGTGGGAAAAGAATGTCTATTCGTGCTCTCAGGAAATTGTAAAAATAATCAGGACACTCTTCAGGTAAATGCCAATGTTAAGCGGAGCAGCCTGGCAGAATCCTGGATACGGCATAACTATTAACCATGGACCGGTTCCAGATCAACCCTGCTGTGACTGTGTGCATGTCTTTGCGAAAACACGCCTATGCACAGAGAAGACAGGGGCCATTACCTGTAACACTGCCCTGGTCCCGTACGTCCTGCTCTACCAGAACGCTGGTTGGCATTAGCCTGGCTGATGGGATAAACCTGTAGAGCATCCATTCCAATGCGAGGATTGAAAACCTGTTGACAGAAAAAAAAAGAAGTCAGAAAACAAAAGTGGTGTCAGATTGGTTTACACTTGTACACAGAGAAAGGACCTTTCACATTTTTATATATATATATATATATATATATGCATGTATGTATGCATGTATGTATGCATGTATGTATGTATGTATGTATAACCTTAAGTTTGCAGTATCCTGCATCCACAACAAACATGATTCCATCGACAGTGAGGGAGGTCTCAGCGATGTTTGTAGCAACAATGCATTTCCTCACACCATCTGGAGCCTAGCAGAGAATAAATTAAATGCAGTCAGCTTTGTTTCCTCGTGTGTGTTTATTACAAGTACCCATAGATGTTAAGTGTAAAAATGCCTGCAACATTATGGGCAGTTACAAATACAAACCTTCTGGAAAATCTTGGCCTGGAGGTCAGAGGGCAGCTGGGAGTAGATGGGCAGCACGGCCAGAGCCGGAGCGTTCTCCAAGTCCTCTAATCGCTCCACGATCTGATCCGACGTCACCTGCAAGGAAAAGGATATACTTTACTTCAACTGGAACCAAAATGCAACAAAGCTCCTGTTCTTTGTCCACTGACAAACTATATGTAAAATGTACATAAATGTATATAGTTTATAAACTACATACAGGATGTAGCCAGCGATTGACTCAAGGAATAAACAAGTCAATATATATTTTAACTTTATTTATACACCTTTTGTACATAAAATTCAAAGATCACAATCCTTTATGCCAAAATATTTGAGTGACAACAGCCGCCATGTCCCTCACCTCAATATCCTCCTGTCCAGGCATAAAGATGAGAATGTCTCCTATTAACCCACTGAGGTGGATCTGCAGGGCCTGCTTCACTGCTGCCTCCACGTAGTCCTCCTGAGGAGTCTACACAGCAGCAAACAAAACTAATCAGTTCGATACAAAACACCAACAACATACACGTTTTTATCGTTAAATGCCAAAAGTTAGTTCAATTTACACAGTATATTTATTGTCTAGAGTGTATTTGAAAAACTGAAAGCTATGTATTTCAGTCAAAGTATGACTACATGTGATACATCATTTTACGATGCTTATGCTCATATTGACTTTTGAGGTTAAATGCATATTTTAAATGTTTAAGATTTCATTACATTCTAAAAGACTTTACTCTGAGAAAATGTGTTAGTTTCATTAATACAGTCACAGACAAATAACATATGAGCAGTAATAATTATGATCTGAAGCTGCCAAAATGATCTAGTGGCACTGATGTAATGTATTTAGGATGTAGTGGAAGTGCCTTTAAGTGGAAGCAGAATGAAAACATCAAGATACCTTGCTAAACAAGATGTCTACGGGGAACGTTCTTCCTGGAATGTGAAATATGGGAACATTGCCAAAAAATGCAGCAAACTTGTCTGAGTCCATAGTTGCAGAGGTAACTATGAGTTTTAAATCAGTGCGTCGAGATACAACCTGATGGGAAACAGTGGAGACAAAAGAGAGACAGTTTGAATTTACACTGAAATCAGAAAAGGAAACAACAACAACAACAACAACAACCACCACCACCACCACACAAGGTAATTCATAATTTAGACACACCGCAGAAGCAGCTGTGCGGATGTCTTGACAATAACAAAAAGAAATGTATCTTTAATGGACGTTAGGTAGTTGTGCCCTGACCTCACGTAGCAGGCCGAACAGCACATCAGTATTCAGGGAGCGTTCGTGAGCCTCGTCCATGATAACAGCACTGTAGTGGTCCAGGTCCGACTCCCTCAGTGACTCCCTGAGCAGAATACCGTCTGTCATGTATTTTATCAATGTTTTCTCGGATGTGCAGTCCTCAAAACGAATTGCGTAGCCCACCTGCAGGCAACAATGTCAGAATAATCAACTCAAAATGTATGTGTGAGCTTTAGAGCACTTGCTTACAGAAAATGCAACCTTATTAAAATATAAAATACAAACTAATCTCAGTGTTTGACAAGTTCTACCTAATATTTAAGCAGCTCCAGGGTTTCCCTTTATTGTTGCTCTTCAGTTCAGTCATGAACATGTATATTTTCCTTTTGTCCACTAGATGGCAGTGTTACACAGCATATGACTTGCTGTTGAGTTTGTTGGGAGTCCTAGGACTGGGCATTAATCAATACCAATAATTACTATAGTGCATAAGTCATTCTAAACAACTTTATAGCAGAGACATGGCTCTACTCAGAAGTAATGGGGAAACTACATCAATTTAAACAAGTTCACAGTTTTACTTATTAGTTAAATTACTTCTTTGAAATTGAAAACAAAAAGGCAAGAGTTCAAGTTTTAAACCAGATTTTCTGTAAATGTGATCGGTGAAAACCTTCAGTTCTCAGAGTTGCCCATAAATAATTGTGGGACAAATAGGACAAGTAACAGAGGAACAAATACATGTTTGTAACAATTGTGCTTACACAAGAGGACCCTGAAATTCATTAGCACATACTCAGAGTTCAACACATGAGAAGGCTCCGATAAAATCCTGTTGGCCTGCCGAATATTTGACATAGCCTAACGTTCCTATAATCCTCCCTGCCGTCTTAATCAGACTACAGATTTAAGCCTTAAACTTAACTGTAATAGTAATACCATAATGTAAAATTTAAAATGAGCATTAAACTCCTGCAGACACCAAAAAACTCTGAGTCTCTGAAGGAATTAGAAGCGCTGATGGATTCTCTCAGACATTTGCAACATGGGTGTGCCACATTTAGATAACTGGGATACACTCATTATGTATTTAAATCTATTGGAAAAGTAGTTTTAGTTATAACATGTCATCAAATCTCATCAAGGAACTTAGCGAGTAAAATCGTATATTAAGACCAAAACCATCAACAACCAAACACCAAATCAGAACATGTTTAAAGAAGCAAGATTAGACAACTTATCAAAGGGAGGGCTATGTTGAAAAGATAAAGTGAACTCCTTAAAGCATTTTCTACACGAGCAAATCAATACTCAGGACATCAACAGAAAATTAATTAACACACACACACACAGATGTTCACAAGGGTTCCACAATCAGAGATAAAACTGCACACGGGCTGGTTTTGCAACAGCAGTGCTAAGTATTTCCAAACGTAGTGACCATCAGACAGCTGTCTCACCTCCTCTCCAAGGTTGGTGCCAATCTCCTCACTGACTCTCTTGGCCACGCTCATGGCTGCCACTCTTCGGGGCTGAGTGCAACCCACCATGCCATAGCTAGTGTAGCCATCCTCATGCAGGTATTGAGTCAGCTGGGTGGTCTTCCCGCTGCCCGTCTCACCAACCACAATCACTATGCTGTTGTCCCTGCAGAGGCCAGTAAACACATCGAAACCGTTATTACTCAGTCAAAGAATCACTCATCACAATTTTGAATGTGAAAATTGGATATGAGGATAGCAATGAACTCTGGGTATCAGTACCTTATGATGTTAAGAAGTTGTTGTCTTACAGCAAAAATAGGCAGGTACTGTCTCTGTTCCAGAAGAGTCTTCTTCTTGGCAAACTCGCTGCTGGCCTCCGTCTTTTCTTTCATGTGGTCGGCAAATTTCTGCTCTGCTCTGTAAGGCAGAGAGAGAAAAATCACCAAAAAATCAATACGGCAGGTGGATCATTAAAAAGAAAATCGTGAAATGTCATCTAGATCCAAACTCTGCATAGACAGTCTGGTTACCTGTAGTCTACTTTGCCGTCCTCGCCTACCACTTTGCCCCCAGAGAGGTCTTCCTCCTCCTTCTTCTTGACGCCCATGATATCCCCCAATTTGGTGCCTGCCAATTCCCAGTGTTTGTGCTGTGCCTGAAAAAATAATTATTCATATATTATATAGGTTATTACATTACTTTACATTTAGGCATTTAGCAGATGCTTTTATCCAAAGCGACTTCCAAATCAGGAGCTCTGTATCATAGATTACTGTATATCATGTGATTATGAAGATTAAAGCTTCAGTCTGTAACCTGACACACAGACTGCAAAGAGGAGATGATGGAGCATCTGGTGTTGCATTTGTCAAGTTGTTTCACCTCACTGAAAATGTCATCAGCTAACTTAGTTATTTTCAAGCGATTTCACAATTCAGAACAACAGAATTTCTCTCTTAGAGGTCCAGGACTTGCCATTACTGGCATAGAAATATTATAGAGATCTTAACCCTCTATCAATCATGTCGTAGATATGTGCATTAACCCTTTAATACCAAAATCAAGCAGTGTCAGACCCACATTAAACCCTGGTCAGGATCAGGACCATGAAGCCCATTCACCGGGTCTCTGCATTCATCTATGTATAACTCTGAGTTTTAAGTATTAATCCGGCCAAACCTTCTTTCGTTCCTTCTGCTCGCGATGTTTACGGACAAGCTGGCTGCCTTTACGAGAGATGATGGCCATGTCAGAGGTAGCATCTTTCACAGGGATGACAGGCTCTGGCTGCAGCAGGAAAACACACACGCATACAAACATTTAGATAAAAAACAAACTCTTTGCCTATTGTTCTGACAATAATATGACACCTAAGCCACTGAATTATTATTAAATATTTTGTCACAGCTATTTGTCCACGTAAACGGTAAACTTAGTGGCTACAGGCCTTAGAACAGGAACTGTTTAGGTATTGTTTACCTGTTTAGTGAAGACTATTCTTCCATCCAGAAAGGGAGGAACCAGGTTGTGAACCAGCAGGTGAACCTTAGCAGCATTGTCCTCCTCAAAGTCTTCATCCACCTCCAGCCTCTGCACCACACCACTGGTCAGCATACGGTTGGTCTCCCACCGCTCATTATCCTGAGATGAGAAACACAGTCTGTTACAGAGATACACCAACACAGACAGATGCACAACAACAAGACAAATACATAAATAAGTGCACAGTTCAGATTAGGCTGATATGAAGCACTGTACCTCGTTGATCTGTCGTTTCTGGGCAGATATTCTTTTTTGAGTCTGCTTCTGAAGGATCTGCTCTCTCTTCTTTAAATATTCAGCAGAGGTGGAAGTGAAAGGGTTGTGGAACTCATCATAACCTTCATCCATCATGTACCAATCTCTGTCAGCTTGCTGCAAGACATGAAAAATTGAGAGATATAAAAATAAAAACAATATAACCAGATAATGGTTAATAGTTTCTATGAGGCATAAATGAGGGATAACTGTAACACTCACCTTCTGGTCCTCCTGCCACTGGTCTTTCTCATCCTCATTATCAAACATAATACCTCCCTCGCCATCTTCTTTTCTACCTGAAGAGAAAGAATAAGAAATGTTATCAGACATACAGTATTGAAATATTGCATGTGAGAAAAAAAGGCTTGTTTTTCGAAAAGTACCTTTTCCTTGTGATAAGCGAGGCGTAGAACCCAAATGCTTCCTGTCATTGGCCCACTCGTTGTACTTGTATGATGGGGTGGGCAGGGGTGTGTCGTCAGGGTAACGGCCTCTGACTGACCTAAGCACACAGCAGACAAGATGTTATATAAGCATCAAGTAGCATTAGTTTCTCAGCAGCTTAGCATGTCATGCCAAATGCGAAGAGCAGAACTTAAAGTGAGGATTTTTAAAAGCCTCTAATGTGTCCAAGTGACGGTAATCGTAAAAATAATAGGAGTAATGACAATATTTTGTGATACAAAAAATGCATCATGGGGTTGAAAAATGCAAATATCCGGCTGTTATCATCATTATGTTAGAAACTGAGTTTGTGGATAAATACAGTGTTTGGAGACTATTAGTCCAACCAAGTTCAAACAGTTTTCAAATAAGAATCTGATTGCAAGATGAGGCCATTTACTTAACTGAAACTAGAATCATTTGCATTTGCAGTCTACAGTAAAATACAAAGTATAATGAAAATAGATATATTCTTTCATATTTTATGCGTACTGAGGAATATAAGGAATTTTCAGTCTGTTCTTTTTCAGTCACAATTAATCTGAGTGCATTGAACCATCGTGTATTGTATGATATTACACCACAATCTACTTTAAGAAAATTTTCCAAATAAAACTAAAAAGCTGTGGGGCCAGGGGATAAACATTTGAGATCAAGTGAATGACAGTCGTTTACCTGTCCCTCCTCTCACTCTCTCGGCTGGAGCGATGGCTTCGCTCTGAGCGATCCAACTCTCTGGTAGACGGGGCAGGGGATGGAGACTCCCACTGGGAATGTCGTGAACTGGCATAACCACTGTCATCCTCTTCCCAGTTGGAGCGTGAGGGTGTGAAAGAATCTATGTAAAAACAAAAAAGGCTTAATCAACCAATTAAAAAAATAAAGGTGCTTTTGTATAAAGGAACATTAAATTGAAATAAAAGCTAATGAATAAAACAAAACTACCTCTGGGGCGATGCTGTGGCGTCAGGGGCTCGTCTCTCTTACTCCCCCGGCTGATGCGATCGGACGAGCCGTCTCTCTGTGAGCGCTCACTCCTCTCACCGCGCTCTGACCGGCTGCTGCTGCTGCCACGGCTGTGGCCGCTCTCTCGCTCATCTGACAGACAGAGACGAGGAAAAGTTACTCTCAACTGATCTAACGTTTGCTTCCATTATCGATATACCAACTATTTTTCAAATACTTAATCCATTTTACAACAAATAGATAAATGTAAAAAAAAAAAAAAAAAAAGACAAAAGTAATCTTTACAATCACCTCTTTCACTCCTTCGTTCTCTGCCCTTATCTCTGCTCCGTTCTCTGTCTCTTTCTCTGTTCTTGTCCTCTTTGGAGGAGGCGTAGACTCCATGTTCACGTCTGTCTTTCTCTCTCTGTTGGTGTCTGCGTCGGAACTCCTCACTGACCCCTCCGGGGTTCGAGGGTGTCTCGGAGCCAGTCACACGATACTTCCTGCTGGCAAGACAAAAATAAAGTATTACATATTATACTATACGTATGTATTCATTACTACAAATGGTAAAATAACCAATGTGTAAAAGGGGAACAATAACAATACTAAGAGCACAGACACGTTAAAAAAAAGGAATGCTAATGTTTCAAGTTAATTTGTGTTTTGCAAAGACTCGCAGTGAAAGCCCTGGTTTAATATTCTCACTGGTTAAGTAAGCGAGTCTTTTTTCCTCAGGAAGATTGCAGGCTAAAATGTACAAAAGAAGTGCTTTAAAAATTCCAAAACTAATAAAATTCAGCCCATTATGAAATTGTCCTGCTTTTAAGTTTCACAGAGTTTTTTGCATTTTTATTTTATTCCAGCAGTTCTTATTTCAAAATGTCTTTGCACAGTGGCATTATGAAATAATATATTTTGTTAGTATTCATACAAATCCTTTTTTTATTTCATGTCTTGTTTGTTTAATATTGAACACTTTGGCTCTCCATAGACATGAGGGATACATGTTGCCTGTCTATTTAAACGTATTATTCTGTGTGAAGCACTGACACTTACCTCTCCTTCTTAGCACCTTTGTTCTTATCATCGTCTTCTTCATCAGAGCCAGAGTCACTTTTACCTTCCTCCCAGTCCTTGTAGGAGGAAACCTTTGACTTCTTTGTATTTGTGCCATCGCCACCAGCATCTGCCTGTTCCTTACTCTCACGCTCCTTCCTTTTCTGGGCTGCCAGCAGATCCAAGCCCAGCAAGGAGGTGCGTGGAGTGGGTGCCCGGAAAACATGAGGCTCTGCAGCAGCACTCTTCTTCTTTAATATCAGTCCACCAACTTGAGCATCTGGATCTGCCCCTTCCAGCCTATGCATGGACACATCATCATCCATTATCTGTGGGGAAATAATGATATGTGCAAAAGGTGAAAATGTGTTGAGCTATTAAACTGTTGCTCATGACTTTACCTGTAGTATAAAAACTCCCATTTATTTCAAGTGAGTGTTTGGGCACCACTGAACTAGGGCTGCAGCTAACTATTATTTTCATTATTAATAAATCTGTTGATATCTTTTTCCAATAAATCTTTTGATATATAAGATGTCAGAAAATTGTGATGAATGCCATTAACAAGATCCCAGTATCAAAGATGCCCTCTCCATACTTTTGTCCAACCAACAGTCCAAAACCCAAACCGATTCGGTTTACTGGAGGAGGATTAGCTCACTTCCCAACCCTTGCACTTAACTGCTAGATTTAGATTTAGGGACCATCAATAAATTACTTTAATGATGATTAATTGGCACAAAGCTGATGGGTTTTAAGTACCTGCATGCTGATGAACATAATTCATATTTTTAAGGAAAATTCATGTTTTTTCAATAGCTTCCATGTCATGTGACCCAGTGGCTATAAATCAATTCCAAAAATGATCACTACACTGGACAAATAAGACACACCTCTTTATGCGTTAGTGTTTCTTCCATTTATATTCATATTTTATGTCCTATGTGGCCTGTGTTTGGAGTCACTTGGTTACATGACATGGAAGCTATTGAAAACATTAATTTTCCATATGAAAATATTAATATAAAATAGAAGTAGTATTAAAATCCAATACAAAGAGGTGTGTCCTATTTGTCCAGTGTAGTGATAGATTTTAATCTTGATTTGGAGTCACTGGGTCACATGACATGAAGCTATTGAAAAAAAATTCCATTATTTTTTATTAAAACACTTGTGCTACATGAAACAAATTTAGCATGAGTATTTCACTAATATAAGCAAGTCAAAAGGACTAATATAAGCAAGTCAGCATGAAGATATTGAAAACACATCGGTTTGGGGGTCAGTAAAATCAGTAATTTATTGATGATCCCGAAATCAGTTCCTAAACAGTTAATCGCGAGGATTGGGAGGTGAGCTAACCGTCCTTCTGCGGCCAACACTAGGTGAAACTGAGCAAGAAGGCGCTGCTGGATCCACAGTAAATGTCTGTCAAAAATCCAACATAAAACTAACTTCACCGAAGTAAATTAGTTGCAGATTAATTTACTAATCGATTCAGCAACTACTAAACTAAACCGAGATTCGTTTCCGATCCTGGGCATAATTCGGGTTGTTAAATTGCAGCCATTCGTCATAACAACAATTACTTGTTACTTTTAGTACAAAGGAGCAACGTCTAGTAATCTATTAACTTACTCAGAAAAACCCAATAAGACAATTATAAATTGACCATAAAGTCGTCACGTTAATTCATCCGACATTTACACTATCAGCATCTTTTGGCCAATAGTAGTCCCATTTGTGAACTCAACACTGCGTATGTCACTCCAAAGTCACAAATAGGGATAGCCTCATGAATGAGCAAGTAAAATGATTATATTTCCCCCCTTGTTTAATAACAGTTGGATAAAATGAAATGAAACCATTAGCTACGTACCTCAGATAGACCAGCTAGCGTTAGCTAGCCTGCGAGCTATCAGGTTCAGTCCCGACCAGGCCGGGCGGCAAACAGCGGAAAAGTGCCGCGTGCTCCTTTGAGTCCAAAGTGCAGAAATTCTCACATCAAGCTAAATGTTTGAGATAAACTAATACACCGGTAAATAGTCCCGAAAATGAGGGACATGTGGCTGTCAGTGGAAAATATTTAAACTGCGGCTTTCGTAAACACAACGCGTATGTTTACAGACAAGGGAGCGGCCATTGCAATCCCACAATTCTAAGGGGTGACAGAAAAAAATATTCACAACTTTATTTAAACCAGTTGTGTTAACAGAGGAAGTTGAGTGAGAAAAACACAGCATTTATGAGATTCCTATAACCACGTAGAATGAATAATGCCGGTAACAGCAAACAAAATATTTATTAAATTAAAGGTTTAAGTGCACTGAATAACTAAAACAAATCCCTAATGCCCTATATGCCCATAACTGTCAATAGATAACAGACATCAGGAATTAAAACAGTAGGCTACTCCCTGTTAGATAGTTAGTTTTGATTGAGAATGTTTCTATTGGACTAGAAAAGTATTCAACTCAAAAAACACAATTGTGTGCTAAGGACACAAATGAGTTGTATCACCTGATAAAATGTGAATTCCCATTATCAATGTCAACTGAGAAAAATTTAGCTAAAAAACGCAATTGTTAAAATGGTGGTGGTGTATTGGACAGTAAACTAATTACATTAATAAAAAGAAAAGCAGCATATTTGTTGTGGAATTTTAAATCACCATGAAAACATGCCACCTTCCTCAGAAAACTGAAGAATGTGTGGCTTCTCTGCCCTGTGTTAAGGGCAAAGCACTATCAGTTGTAAACTGATTAAAAAATATATATGAAAAGCTTGGGGATGGTGACACTAATTGACTATATTTAAAATTAAGAAATCGTATTGGTCACATTGAGTTAATTTATTTTAATTAAAGTCTTAACATAATGACAACAACATAATAAATTACTTAAATTGTAAACACATGCACAGTACTCCATTTGTTGCGTTAATTATGAGAAACATGTTTTCAGTTAATCCTCTTAAAATGTTTGTTTGTTTTTGACAAAATATTCAGCATGGACACCACAAGGACTGGTATGGTGTCCTTGTGGTGTGGTGGTTTGTTTTGATTTTTATACCTGAATGTTGCACTGAGCTATCAGTCTCATTTTGGTTTATGTAGACTTTCACATGAGAAGATAATATAGATAGTAAAGCAAATCAAGTTCAGACTTTGACATGCTGTACAGAGGTATTCAGGCACTCTGTTGGAACAGGGTTGGTGACAGGGTTTGAACCTTATACAGCCAACAAATGTTTTTGCTGCAGAGATATTTTATCTGGTTGGTTAGTTGGACTGAAAGTTGTTCTGATTACTGAAAATAGTTTTTATTCTCAAGTGTCTTCTGAGGCAAGGCTCCATGTATTGGACAGTAAACTAATTACATTAATAAAAAGAAAAGCAGCATATTTGTTGTGGAAGGCTCTTAAAAGGCTTTGCCAAATATATGATTGATTGTGGTTACAAAGGATGAATTCCAGTCTTTACATGTGAAGAAAATGGCATGTGAACCAGCAAAGTGCATACGTCATCTTGTGGTTGGTACCCTGAGCTATATATCAGTAGCATGCATATTCTTCAGAGTGCCCCTTATCAGCACAGAAGGAGGCATGTCGTTATAAGATAAAATCACTGAAGTACAGTATTTTTGCAATAAATAAATTAAAATGACATTGCAGGCCTGCAGTTGAAATGGGGAAATGATTGCAATTAATGCAATCCCCAAAACAAAGAAACTGCTAGTAAATGCGCAAAGACAGCGCAGAGTTGACAACCTTTGCAAATTCCTTCGTCTTACGACCATCAAGTGGTCGATTTTGATTGGTCACCACTCGGAACGTCAGTTTCATTGGTTGACGTGTTTGCGCTTGATGGTAAAAACAACACGCATGTCATTGGTCTGTTTCACATGTCTGCTGATGTGCCGGTTAACGGTGTTTTTTTTATTTTATTTCGTAACCCAATTTAGTTTTTGCTGTGGTAACACTGTAGTTTATTTAAGCTCGTCTTAACTGTGTCATTGTGAGCTTTTCTGAGTAACACTAACCTTATTCAAACAGTGTGAACTGATCGAAACGTAGCTAGCTACCGTTACGTTCAAACCTGGCTAACAGAAGCTAACCGCTCAGTCGATACAGGTTTTTTGCAGTAACGTTAGAATGGGTGAGGAAATTAACGACAACCGCATTAACACCTCCAATGTTGAGGGGAATGGCGAAACAGTTGAAGGTGGTGTCAAATATTACACAATAGAAGAAATAAGAGTACATAATATAAGCAGTGACACATGGCTCATCATCCACGATAAAGTATATGACATCACAGGTTTCCTTGAAGAGGTAAGAAATACTTTCTGTCAGCTGAAATTTAAGTTTTGCTTGAAGCATTTGGTTACCTCAATTTGGATAAGACTACTTCCTGGAATTGCGAAACGATTCTCGGCTTGTATGTCGACGTGTACGTTGCGGATTTACTCGAGACGTTAAATAACCACCCTATCCGGCATTGAGCCTGCTGGTTTGAAGTTGCGATCTCGAGTTTCTTCGAGGTTAAACAAGGTTGTACGAGTGATACATGGCTAAGGTTTTCTCTTGCGTAACTGGGGAAACGTCTAGCAACATTAATTATTAAGGTTAGCTAGCTAACATTAGCTAAGAAGTTGTTAGCTAGCAACTAACGCTAGTTAAGTTATTGCCCACCATTTTCATAGTGTTATTGCCTCTTAGAAGTAGAGATGCAAAACATTGGCCTTAACAGCAACATTGTTGTCAGTCCAGCATTATTTGTAGCTACTATAATAATATGGGGTAATTGTGAAAGTTGCTCATTGTCATGAGTCTGTCACCAACACGGCTGTAATATAACGCTAAGCAGCGGTGTAATCAGCCACATGGTCACTTGAAACACCAGTGCTGTAGCAACTATTCAAATCCTTCTTAGTTAAAGGTGCAATATATGAGGTACTTGTCATTGATATAGCATCAAACAACTATAACTAAAATTAGTAATGCCACAGAATTTACATTTTCAATCACAAATAAAAGTTCTGCATTCAAAACTTTATAAACTATATACTAAACATTTACATTTCAGTACTCATTATGCAAAATGGCCCTTCTCAGAGTCATAACATTATTATATACTATGTAACTGGATTCATTTTGTAGATACTTCAACATATATGCACCATTTGAATGCTGTAGCTGCGTGTCCCGGAGCTAATTCTAACTACTTTATATGCAGTTACACAAATAAGAATTCATTGTATTTTAGTAGCTGATCATATGCTTTGTGTATGTAACATAACAATCGGCAAAGTAACTGGTAACTTTAGCTGTCAATTGTAGTGGAGAAGAAAGCACACTATTTCCCTCTAAAATGGAAATACTATAAAATGGTACAGTACTTGTGCAAGTAAGTATACCACCACTGAAAGGCCATATTGGTGTATTTGACTAATTGCCTGTGAAAGTTTTGGCTGCAAGCATAGAAATTAACTTTACTATATTCTGAGCGTGGGGCAAACAAGGAAATTAATTTGCTCAACACTCTGCTTTCAGCATCCAGGAGGTGAGGAGGTTTTGTTGGAGCAAGCTGGTGGAGACGCTACAGAGAGCTTTGAGGATGTGGGTCACTCCACAGATGCCAGGGAGATGCTCCAGCAGTACTGCATCGGGGAGGTTCACATGGTAAGATATGCCTCTGTTGGCTCTGAAAGACCTGATTTCCTGCTTGTAGTATATTTACATGATGTCCATATCCCTCTGTCATATACCAATGTTAAACTTTATAACAAGTTGTTTAACTAAATCAAGCAGAGTAATTAAACAGTGTTACCAGATCTGTTTGAGAAAATGTCATTTGTTGCTTAGTCACAAGATGGTGACATGCACTAATTAGTGGTTTACGTGCTTATTAGCAAATTGGGGGAGATAACATTTTATTAAATGGAAATTGGCTTGTAACATAATTTAGACAAGGATGTCATATACGCGTTAGTTCTGTATTCATTTTGTTTATTTTTTGCCTAACTGCTATTATTATCTTAAGTATTAAGACAAAATTGTGAACCTATCCTTTAAGTGCCATAGAATAGGAAGGGGAGCCCCTCCTACAATCAACAGTGGCAGAAAGTGAGAAAAGACAACTGAGAAAGTTGCACACTCAAAGAAAGTTAGCAAAGTTCATAAAACGGTTGAGGGCGGAAACTGTCTCTCTGTTCTGCTTATTGTTGTGACTCTCAGGGACGGATTTCTGCAGCTACCACCTGCACCTTTTCAACAAGTTTGTAGTTTCTTTGACGAATTGGCAACCCACCACACAAAACGTCATATCATCTTATTCAGTCCAGTGTATTTAACCTTCCACAAGAAATGATTTCTTTTGTGTCAGCCATCAAATTAATAAAGCTTTGTTGATTTTCTTAATAGGATGACAGAAAGAAGGATACAGAAAAGGTAAGCTCCATTGTCTGTTCATCTGACCTTGTCTCAACTGAACAGTCTTCACTGGAACAGAATTTACAAGACGATACAAAGTTTTTGGTTCGCTGCTAAGTCATACAATTTCTTTAATATTTGTCCTTTTCCTGCTACAGGAGGTACATGAGACGAATTCAGTGGAGTCCAGGTGAGTCGTCATGATGAACAGTGTGTCAGGCTGATTAGTTTCTTGCTTCAGGTGAACAGTGATCCCTGTAGTTTGTAGTAAACAAAGTCCTCTTGCGATATTGACCGCTCAGAAAATGCTTCTGGAAATGTATAAATGGGCAGAAAGTGCAAATGATTTGCTTTGTGTATGAATCCCTGTAAATGTTAAAAAGAATCTTAAATATCATTTTCACAGATTTCTCTATTATAGATGTATGATTATCAGTATAAACACTGATAAAAAAACAAACATAATTCATTCATCTGCATCATGTTGTTGCCTTTCCCTTTGGTTTTGTCCATTTTAATAGCTCTAGCTCCAAAAAACTTATATATGGATATTCTATTTTTTCCAGCAACTCCTGGACCACTTGGTTGATACCTGCTATTGCTGCAACTGTTGTTGGCGTCATGTATCGTTACTACATGTTTGAACACAAGTCTTCTTGAGTGCTGGCGTGCCGTTTTCCCCTTGTTTTTTTTCATCTGGAGGCCTTGAAATGTTTGACCAAAACCTCCTGAAAAAGGAACACAATTAGGAGTGTGTGCATCCTCTGCAACAATAAAAGGAGGGGGGAAAGTTTGATAAAGTACTTTTGTCCTTGTCTGCCTACATAAAGCGCACAAAATAGACAGCTGGGCAGAGACTTTATTAAAATGTCTGCCTTCAGTTTCTTTGTATTTCATTGTCACTATTCTTGTCATTAATGCTAAATGTTGTCTTTTTAACTTACACTTTCATATGCATTTGACCCCGTTTGGTCTCTGTATGTTCATTACCCATTTGCCTGCTCAGAGAAAGGTTTTGTTTACAGCATGGTATACATTCACCGTCATTACACAGATAAATGAAATGGAAACATCAAAGGAGGTGTTGGTATGCAGAACAGTGATGAAATCAGGGCAATAATTAAGTCACCATTCTACCTTTAACACTGAATTATTACTTCAAATGCATTTTCTTAGTTTTAGTTAAATGGGAAATGTTACTGCTACCTAACTCTCATTAAGAATCATGAGTTTACTCCATTTCCTTACTGCACAGTTCTGGTTTTAAGCAATGCTTTATTGCATTTATTAATTGGTTGTAATGTAATTCCAATTATGTAATAGCAGTGTCAAATCTTTGTCGGTTTATTTTTGAAAATGGTGAATTATATTGTATCAGTGATTATTTAAGGTAGAATGTGTTTTGACACCTTTTTTTCCCTACAGTTCTGTAATCAGGAATTTGTGTAAATGTTCAAAATACCTGATCGTATATGATTATACATGTATGTAGTATTTAATCATACAATATTTTATTACCTAGATAAGATAGCTGACAGTGAATGACCTTGAAAGAAGATTAGAAGTATTTGTGATTGGATTGTTCTGTTTTAAAATTGTGTTCCTCACTATGCCATTTGTTATTTAACTGATGCTTTTTCACACCCTGTAATGCATCTTAATTTTATGTTTTGGGTGAATGGTACTGGTAACTGTCATTGGAGGGTTTGCATTGTAGAGGATGAAATCTGGTGTGTTTGTTTGGCTGCTGTTGGTAAATTGGGAGCCGGCTATAGGCGGATGTCTTTCAGGCCACAGTTGGTCCCCATACGTATTTAATAATCTTTTAATAATATAATAATAAAGGTTTAGTTACCAACCCTTGAATTCTCTTGGTTGCTGTTCAGATTTTGTCAATTAAAAATGTTTTAGTTTAGATGCGCTTTGCATAGCATTTCTAAAAATAGAAATTGTGGAATATTCTAAAATACATTAGGCATTTTATTTCATATTATCAAAAAAGCATAGACCATAACAATTTGAAGTCCATTTACCACCTGTTCACAAATTCTGGATATAACCTGCTGCTATTTTTACATGTGACTACAACTTGCAGATGTCAAAATGTTATTGGTTGACTAAATGTCAGCTCTTTGCATTTCATCTGCCGTTTCTTGTCATTAAAATTCTCTTTGAATAAAATGAATCTTTCAAAAAGTGTAAGTGGCTAGTCATTGAGCTATACTATGTAAATAATATATATATATATGACATTTGTTTACTGTTTTTGCATTCTCCTTAAACTCACTTAACACTTTAACTCACACAAAATAAATCTGATTGACAAAAGCTGTGACAATACAAAAAAAAGTCAGTAAACCTTTCAAGTAAAGGTGTGGACCGCCCGTCCACCTCGAGGTGTAATTGTCAGTCTTTACAGCTTGAGCACTTGTTGTGGAAGTTAGTATATATATATACATATCAATCACAATATGAAGATTATCGTTTTTAATGTTTCTTTTATGGAAATTCACTGTGCCTGTGCAAACAAAAACAAAAAAGCCAGCAACTGTATACTGAATGTAAACAGTCTTTTATGCAAGGCTGAGGGAAGCTGAGCTTATGAATAGAAAAATACACCCACCCACCAAAAACATGAAAATATCAAAGTCAAGGCCCTAACACATCCTTCATTTGAGTACCCGAACGACAAATCTGAAATATTTAAGAAAAATGATTTAAAAAAATACTGTCTATTAGCCAGTGCTTTTGCAGTAGATGTAGTGAAAATGTGCTAAATACCTCTTCATGCAGGATTTGAAACTAGTTAATTTGCTGATAAATACATTTGTTAAAAATGAAGGATGGCAGTAGCATAACGTTTTTATGATCTTAAAGGGAGGACAAAATAATGACAATCTAACCAATATATGATATGATTAGAGAACAGACAAACTAGCTTCTGCTCTTGATATTCCTGTAAATACTATTACAATTACAAGCCAAAAGGTAGACCTCTATCATTGTTGAGGCTAGTCACAAGTTTAAAAATGATAGGTTGATGCTGGGAACAAGGAATAATCCCAAACACACGTACATTGCAACAAGTGCAGGTGTTGAGCAGTCTGGAGCTCTAATTCAACTAACACCTGTGATGGCAGCAACAAAAAACAACTCTACTCAGAGACTCATCACTTTGTCATTAGAGGAGGCGGCCACAGAGAATGGGGTCACCACTGTATCAGCATTAGCACATCATTCTTCTTACATCTGACCTGTTTAAATACAGTCTCAGATCATTAAAATGTCTAATTGTTTGTATTGGTAAATATCCACCTCATTTTCCTTTAAATATTTATAAACTCAATAAGGGACTGTATGTCCCAACAGTAATGTGATCATTTAAAAGGAATGAACATATGAAAAATTGAACAGCTGGGTTTCATCTTAATGATTCTGTTCTTGGCTACAGCAGATAAGTTCAATGCAATGAGCTCCTTTAAAAACGGGCATTAAAGGTCTAACTGCCTAACATTGTATCACATTGTGTTGGTGGGCAACAAATATATGAGCATGAAGAAAGTCAGTCCACTTCCCATGCTTCACAGGGAAGGGAGTGGATTAGAGCAAAGTGAGTGAATGATCCTCAGGCATCCTTTTTTTTTAACGACGATCATTGTGCCATTTAATTTTTTGTTTTTCTTAGGTAACCATTTCATAGCGCGATACCAGCACAATGTGAATAATACTTGAGTCAGCTACTTTTCCTGTGGAGAGGAGCAGGAAGCAGTGATTGTAATTAAAGCCTTTCCATCTGCAACCTCCACAAGAGCCCTCACAGCACACAGTGCCCATGGCCAGCAAACCACAGCAAGCACAAATCAAACCACATTGACTCATCCATTGTAATGAAGTGGGACATATCAAGAGCTGGATGCCCTCTTGTTACATACATTTATGAAGCGTTTAAAAAGAGTAAAGGATTTTAGGTTATCTGCAAAATAAAGACGGATACTACCTTTACTACTTGTATTGGTTTTTTTTAACTGTTCGTCAATACCACAATTTTTGCAACCAACAAACAACATAGAGAAACCTTGAAAAAATGGAAGAAAATATACACTCACTAGTACAAGTTGACAGCAATTGATTTTATTTAGCACCCCGCACCATGTATTGATGTTTAAATGGTCTCGTCCTTTTTTCCTTGCTATACTTGGTATGAACACAAGGTGGCACTACAACCTCAAGATGTTTATTTGAACGTCATTTCATTTGGCTCAGTGGAAATGCATATTAAAAATGGCTAATCTGACTTGTGCACCCACACTGTTCAGCAGTGTTTATCTCCAGGTTTTCATGGGCATGGAACAGCCGTAAACACAATAAACACAATGCTGTCACAAATGGTGGGAAAGACATTATGCAATGACGAAAGACAACCTGCAACATTATTACTGTGATAGTGTGACACTGATAACGACTGTGTGCAATGAGATGGTTTGGTATCTAGAGACAATATACTAACAAAACTGACATGGGGATTTTGCAAACATCTGGACTGTTTTTGGATTCCTGCCTTTGTCGGAAACAGCGTAACGCTTGTTTAGAACTACTGTACAGATTCACAATATATTACTACATTTTTGATTGTAGCATCTCCTATGTTTTGTATAGAAAGCCAAAGTAAGCAGTGTTTTACATATTTATTAGATCTCACTTATAGATGTTTTCTACAGTTTTTGCTCTACCCATAGAGCATTAAAGCCATTGGCCATTTTACATCCATGTCATGTCGTGGCACCAATTATGACCAGACAGAATGATGAGCTCTTATGCGACAGCATATTGTGACTTCATGTCTATCATGAAGCCTTCAGATAGACATCTTTCCCCATGACTGAATCGCCTGTCATCCTTAAGGTGAGCTGAGGCTGCTAATGCACACCACTCCAGTGTCCTGGGAAACCAAAAATCTCAAACGGCTGGAAAAACACTGATGGATGCTGCAGGAATAGACATGATCTCTGAGAAATGGTTTGAGTTAGTTGAAAATGTCACCTATATGTGGAATACATATTCAGTATGTCTTTTGTTATATGGGACAATGTTCAAATATAATTTCTTGTTTTGTTTTAAGGCAGGCACAGATACTGTGACAGAGATACATGCATACAGAGAACCAGTGTCAAATATTCTGTTTGCAGTGGGAATCCCAAGAGGGTTTTGCAGCTTTGACAACTGCCTAAAAAGGTTCACTAAAAACACTCATCTCTCACAATAAAAACATCCCAACTTTTTCCTCTCAAGGACTTAGACCCATGAAAGGATTAAATTCACTCAAGTAATAAAGTGACATTTCTTCTACCAGTTTCTGAGCTGGGTCCTTGCATCACACCACATCAATACAAGTTAATAAAATATCCTAAATATATTAGTTTTAGTATAAATAATAAAGTGAAACGTTACGTGGCTTATGTGATTACACCTGCCCCGTATCAATATGTCATTCATTTGCAAACCATATAAGCATCACATCACACATATAAAGGAAGAATATCTGCTTACACTGCTTTTGCTAAACTATTTTTGTGAAACTATTTATAGTTGCTTCACAAACAAGTCGTTGGCCTCATATGTGTATCTAGACCTGTTGTTCTGTAATTGTTACAGATTCGAAACAAACAGGTTTGTAACCATCCATTATTCAGAAGCCAAAGCTTTCTCATCTTGTTTATTTACAATAATGTTCTTTAACTCCATGCCCCTGGCTCAACCTGTTATCTAACATGGCAATGGTAGGTAGTAATTAGCATAATCCAATTCAAATGATTCATCATAAAGATACTTTATCTGATGTAAAACCAAAGAACCAATCAATGAAAGCAAATCTTAACAAAATCCAATCAAATGTCAAATGTTGTAATGTAAGATTCACTCACTGTAATAGTAAACCCTGAGGTCTATTGATTAATCACAAGTAAGGGCTGATAGGGACATATCTTAATTTTAATAATCACACTTTATGAGACACACTTGGGAAATTATCTTCTAATAACTGACAATAAAATACAAATTTTGAGGACTGTCATTATATCAAACTACTTTTGTGGAATTATGAACTGTGCCAGCTGTATAGCAAGGGACTATTAGTTGGTCCAATGGTTTGTTACTCATCTAATCTCTGTGTAAAATGATGTTTGTAATGTACTGTGTAATACAATAGTAGACTAGACAATAAATGAAATTCTTCCTTCAAACACACACATGCTGAAGCCCACTATAAAACAGCATGGGAACTGTATGTCAAACAAACTGAACTTCTATTTCTAATCCCTGAAACACAATAATTTATTGATAAGAAAAACAAATTAACAGCAGCATCTACTAGTGTTGCAGAAGTGTTTGCAGTTTTCCAGGCCCCAGGTTTTGGAGACATATCCACAGCATACTAAAGCAGGGGAGTTCACTGGAAGCATTCCATGTTCTATTTTGTCTGACAAGGCAGAGCAGCTCATGCAGCAACATACTGTCATAGGAGAACAACTTTATAAAGACTCAGGTACTATGAGTACGTTACACTGCTCCTCACTGTTCTTCTGTCGGTTTTGTTCAAATCATTTTATTTATTTATTTTTTTACTCATGATACATTTGTAAATACCCGTCTCAGACCAAAACTGAAGACATAATTCAAAAAAAAGGCATAATACTTTATTTAACAGATTCATAAACTGATACATTATCAAACATTTGTTCATTCTTTTTAAAATTAGAAATTTAGAAACATAACAAAATGCATACATACAAAAATGTCATTAAGTATGTCATTTCTCTCACATAATTTAGTGACAGACCCTCTGATGGTCAACACATTTAATTGAATTCCTATAAAGTTCCTGGGAAGGGCCATCATTTGCCAATGCACAAACTTGGTGGTGACACCAAGCAGCAACCCAAAGGCTAAAATAAGTTGCATAAAATGCTACTGAATTTCAGTTTCTTTTGAATGTTTTTGGAAAACTATACTCTTAAATCAACTTTAAATCAATCAACTCTGCCCAGACAAAGATGGCATAGGCATTGTCGGGTTGAATCCATACTGTAGTAGTAAGATACTGAGAGGAAGATCATGGACTTAATATCTCAAAATAAACAACCACAGCCTCAGAAGTTACCCAAGTTATCTCTTGCCAGCGCAAATGTGGTGACCTTTCTACAGTGTAGCTGCTTAATTACTTTTCTCCTTGCATACACTGAAATGCCGTGACTTAAAGGTTAATTTCTCCCAGCTGTTATATGCCAAGGTCTTCGACACAGTTTAAATTGAAGAAGAGGTAGATGGCCTCAATCCTTCAAAGCGCTTCTAATCGGATAGGAATGTTAGTTCACAAATGTCTCATGAATAGAAGTCTAAATATCAGTTTCTTGTGATGGACTAACTGACTAACTTCAAATGTTTGAAGTGAAATATATTAACCTAAGCAAAAAAAGGTCTAAATACGCTGACACTATTAAAAGACTGATTATACAGCTGTATGAAGAACAATTTGGGCATTATTGGGACACAGACACAGATGATGGCTAACTATAAAACAACTAAAAGGCGGTTTAAGAGGACATCTCTGACAGGAAAGCAAATCGTGGCAACACTGTGTGCATGAGTAAAACAAAAACAAAAAAATCAAAATAAGTTATAAACTGAGCCAGTGTTCCAGCCAGCTAAACACTGACTGAAAATTGA
Source organism: Nannoperca australis (assembly GCA_036023655.1). NCBI lineage: Eukaryota > Metazoa > Chordata > Actinopteri > Centrarchiformes > Percichthyidae > Nannoperca > Nannoperca australis. Next base: position 49,874 of record JAVQJD010104650.1, read on the forward strand.
TAAAAAATAAAAAATAAGAAAAATATACAACAATCAATATAACTCAAATTATAATGATGTAGATTGTACAGTGGTTATTTCAAATACTTGCCATTATAGCCTGTCTTAGTATCAAACGGTTTGCATTGTAACCCATCAATCCCATTACTTCGTTCCTTACCCTTGATACCTAATGTAGGGATGTGTCAATAAGTTAGCTTCATTTGACCTGCCCAGCCAGACATCAGAAGACAGCACAGAGGTCACTGACCTTGTCCTTTACTATGCCAGAGGTGCTCTTCAGGTGCAGACGTCCTAAGCCAAAGTCAACAGGGTGCAGGTGGAGGATACACTGGAAGAACGCTCATGGACGCTGTTGTTGTTATCCAGAATTTCTGACACAAACTGAGTCTTTGAAGTGCTGCAGCACCCAAGAGTGTCGGCCAGTTCAGGACAGAGGGCTAGAGCCAGCCTCTGGAGGACGAGGTTGAACTTCCTGCGGAAGCTTCGGTTTATCCAAAAGTAGAAGATGCAGTTGAGAAAACCATTGGAGGTTGGCAGCCATACCACCACAAACTCAATCCACTCTGGTACGCTGCTACCGGACACTGCTGTGGGGCACAAAGCATGGGGGCTGAAAGCGGGGCGAGCATCCACAACATGACGACAGTTAACACAAAGACAGCGGCTTCTGAAGGAGAAAAATGGGGGACCTTTATTTGACCTTTTTTTATGAAATGGGTCACAAATGATAAAGCGTGTACAAATCACACTTGGAGATGCAAGTCTTTCTCCGTAGAGCAATGATATGAAGTCATCAACTTAACATTTATAGTATAGATATAAAAGTACAGAATTAACTGATTTGGTGGAGTGGAAGAAACTCTTAACCGTGAGGCTAACTAGCGTTTGGACAAAATACACTTTGAAGTTTCAGTTAAGACTGTCAGCTTCATTTTGCAATGATTTTCATATCAGATGAATTACAGCCCTCTTTGGAAAAAGGTCTTCACTTCTAAAAATATCCAGCTGTGACTCCACTTTCAATCTTAGTTACTCCAAGACAGCAAATGGATGGGGTAAATGAGAAAAAGTCCAAAAAGGTCTGAGTCATAAAACTGGCCTTGAATCAGTACATCAATGCCCAGAATTATATAAATAACTTTGACAGCTATTTCTCTCAGCTCAGCTCAATTGATGGAGACATTTGTAGAGGGAGAATTTGCCATTAAAATTTACTTTTTTTAAAAAGCAAATTAATCTTAGATATTAAAATAGTTATCTTACTACCTTTGAAACCAGAAGTAAATGAATAAAATATACTGCAATATCAACAAAGCCCTGGTTGAACTTTGACTTAGTTTGTAGATTCAAAAACATGTGACCCAAAACAGCTTTGAGCTAAAAATCATATACAAGCATGGCGTGTCATTTTCTATATGTGCCTCAGTAGCCATTGCAGTCATTTCCCACTAATTTAGTCATTGTAAGATCAGTTGGGTTCCCATCCATCTAGTCTAGATTTACATAAATAGAATGGCTTAGCTACAAAAATGTGAACTATGCCGGTCAATTTGATGATGATGCTAGGTGTGGTATGTAGGAAAGCTTTAGACATCCATCCATCCATTATCTACATATTCCAACAATATCAACACTGATAAATGTGCTACTGTGTGTGAGGAACAATAGAAGTGTCATCAACAGAATAAGGGAAGAGAGAATAAATAAGCGAGGCCCTTTCTTTTCTTTTTAAAGCTTTCCCCCACAGCACCCCCTTTAAAAGTTTATTCCCACTGAGGTATTGCTTACCATTGTAGATCATAGCTGCCATGCAGGGTGTCCAACATGTGTAGTAGGCTGCCATCACAGGCACAAGCACTCTGGATGCCACATTGTGTCTGCTGCGACGAGCGCAGTTGTATTTGCGCAGTTTGAGTCTCTGTCTCTTGGCAGCGCACCACACTCTCAGGTTTGCGTATGTCATGATGATGGAGCAGGGGAAAAATATCAAACACGTCAAGCTTAGGGAGTATCCAACGTTCTTCGAGTATAATGGATTGCAGACCAGTGATGCAGTAGAAAAGTGAACCTCGATAATGCCATCTGGAAATGATATTGGTGACAGTATAACGGGAGGAAAGCACCAGGCGAAGGCAATCAGGAGCAGTGTCCTTTTTCTTGTCATCAGAGATGAGTATTGCAGCGGGTAAAACACTGCAATGTACCTCTCGAGGCTTATCGTGGCCAGTGAATACATGCAGGTGGAGTAGACGGTGGCATTGCAAAAGGCCACGACATGACAAAGAGCATCTGGCCCTTCGGTGTAGTCCTTTAGCAGACTCACCCAGAGATTCAAGGGCATGACCAGCAATCCAAACGCGGAGTCTGCAGCAGTGAGAGAGAGGAGAAAGTACCGAGAGTTTCTTGACCAACCAGCCACGGAGGAAGTTATAACTAGGAGAACTGCAATATTTCCCAAAGTGATCAGCACGCCCAAAACGATTATTATGCTTACTTTAACGGACCGGTGAGTCAGCTCCTGCAGTCTCTGAGGGCCAACACCTGACAGGTTGGAGTTGTCAGAAGTTGAGAAGTTAAGCGTCGAATACATTTTTTCTCTTCACAGTGGCATGAGTGCAACCGAAACATACGGCACCTGGGGCAAAAATGGTTTGGAAGAATTAAAATATGAGCAAAGATGCGGGGTTACATTAGAAAGCAGCGCTGCAGCTGCTTGTAGCCTTTTACTTCAATAAGCAGTGGCACACCTGGCGCAATTAGTGTAGGGTGTCTACCTCCAAACACCCGCAGCTTTTAACCTACCAGTCATTTCGTTCACTGATATCGAAATCATTTGTTCACCATTTTAATTACTTATATACTTGTTATTTTGTAAATTGCATGATTTATAATAAGTCTTTCAGCAAGGTACTCTTGCCATATGCTTTATGTTGCACGGTATATGCAACAAAATGCGCAGACGCAGAACACAAATTCATCTAAATTTAAATATACAAACTACTTTTGGCATAAGTAGTTTTTTTTTTATTCTTCTTAGGCAATTGAGGAACATTATATTATATGCAAAATGAAGGCTTGAAGAATCATTCCAAACAAGTAAACCAGAACATGACTTTAAAAAAGTGGCAGTCTAACCACATTAACTTTATCTCCATTTTCTACTCACTATGCATTTGCTGCTGTAAACATTTAATTATGCTTCGTTTAAATTCATAAATGTTTTTATTGTTGTATTGATATACTAATGTATGCATACATGGGCATGCGTTTGTGCCTGTGCACATACTGAGTTTGATATGAAGAGATATTTATGTAGAAACTTTATGGCAAAGTACAACTAAATAATATCAAACAAGAGAGGCTCATTGCAGGCCATCAAGAATTGCAAGAATCAGTGTAATGCTTTGGTATAAACGATAGCTTTCTATTTTTTCATGTATATCTTAAAACAAAATTACCATTAACATAAGTATACTAAGAGAGTTATTGGTCACTGTAATGATTCATTCCCACAGTCTTTACTGTGAAGCAATCATTTCTTGGTGCGAGCAGTCTCTAAGAGATCTGAGACAAAATTCACAGCAAGTTAATCCAAAGTTAATAAGATTGCAGCAGTCAGGGTTAGCCAAATCACCCGACTAATAACTCCCTCAATGTCCTTATGGTATGTGAGTAATGTATTGAGATAGACTGAACATATCTGAACCTATCCTTTAAGGTAGCATTTAGGCCCACAATAACACTGTTGGATTCTGTTTCTGTGACATACTATTGATGCAGTTATTTCAGATACAATACATTTTTAGATACAACATGAATTCCCCATATGTACACAGTGAGGTTTTATCCATTAGCACATTATACATAGGTGCTGGGCTAAACCATACTTCAGTAATAATATGTAGAAGCCGACCTGCATGCTCTCTCTGTGGGTTTATTAATTACAGTTAGCAAGAAAGATTCAGCCCTGCAGGGCTTTCATCGCACCCAGTAGGGTTGTCTCATTAACTGGAAAAAATAAAAGTGTGATGTGGGTGTAAAGTGTAAAACTTGAATGTATCCAGTATCTCTGACATATGACAGAAACATTAGTAGTAGTACAAAGAATTGTAAAACGGAACTACTTTCATGTTTTACAATTAACATTAATGTTTTTCAAATGGTTCTGTTTTTGCAAATTATCAGGTGGAAGCACATAACAATGCCACTATCAACTGTATTCAAAGCCACCAATTCCATCAAGCTTCGAGTCTGCAGGCTAACCCACCCTGGCAGGTTTCTTCACCGACAATAACAATGAGTCAGTCAACAATGCATCACTATTAAGGCCCCACAGAAGATGTACGCTTTGTCACAGCCTAGGAAGCTTGACATCTCACAACCAATCATGGCCCAATTTCCATGATCACAGTGTCGGGCTTTCCTCCACCTTCTGTTCCAGTGACAAGCTTAAGTGTTTTTGCCTGCACTGCTGAGTGGTAGCTGCCAACTTCCCCCCTTTAAAAAAAAAAAAACGACATGACACAAGGGCAAAGAAAAGGGCAGGGAATATTGTCACTGACCTTTTCCACTCAGGTACCCATCTCTTTCAGACGTATTCTTCGGTGTGACAGTTGGTCCATTAAACAGCACATACCAACATACTTTTCCCAGGCACCCACTTTCCTGCATCCTCAGGGACACTAATGCTGCCTATGATTTGTTTCTACAGACAGATAATATGGCAGACAATCAAACAGTCTTACATGTCTCAGTGCCTCCGATTTATATAAAAACAAAGAGTTTAACCTGTGAGAACATAAAATGAATCCCATTACCTTGAAAAATAGCCTTTGTGGAAATTACATTACTTAACGTGTACATCAACCAGAATACACAAATATGGTTTTACATGTTGCAGAAAACCTTGAGGGGATTTCTCTTGGTGATGTCTCCCACAAGGCATCAAGGAGGGGATGGACTCCAGCTCTTGGGTTAATATCCTCAGTCCCTCTCTCCCAGTTGCACTGCTTCATGTTCAGTAGCATGCTCCTTGCCTGATTCTGTCTTAGTTTGAAAGAAATCACCCTGACATATATACACTGTAAAAAAATGTATGTCTGGCAGCAAAAGTTGCCAAACAGTTACCCTAATATTACAGTAAAAAAGTATACTTAATTTAACAGTAAATTACAATAAAATTACATCTTTTTACTGCATATATTCTTCGTAAAATAACGGTCAAATATGTCGATTTACAAATTTTCATTGTTAGAAAACGTCTCTAAAATGTAATAAAATCAAGGAAAGACAGTAAAAATACAGTAAAATTGACAATTTTACCTTTTTTTTTTTTTAAAGAATTATTCAATCAATCTACACCATGTGCTTTTCAAATTACAGCTTTCTTGAAGAAAAATAAAGTAAAGTTATTTAAATTAACGGTCACTTTACTGTCTTTTAAATGTTATTTAACATTTGTCAACGGAGG
>JAVQJD010104653.1:0-10090 GCA_036023655.1 Nannoperca australis
ACACACACACACACACACACACCCACACACACACCGCAGCTATCCTACTCATCCCAGTCATGTCCACCTGTTTGGGGGGTGGGGTTGTGGGGGTCGGGGGGTGTGGGTGAGGCAGCGACCACCAATGCCAGCGGGGCTCCGGGAGCGATGGCCGTAGAAGGCTATTTTTTGCTCTGCAGCGTTTCTCGTCACCCCCCGACCCCTCCCTCACAATCTGTCAATCTGGCTGCTCCATTAAAAACACCAACCGACACACACACACACACACACGGACACACAGACACACAGACACACACACACACACACACACACACACACACACACACACTTCCTATACAAAGAGCTGGTCTGCGTAACCTTGAGGCAGCCAGGAGTCCTCAGATCTTTCAAAGCTGCAATAACTGATTTGTCTCAGACCGGGTCCCTCACAGAGTCTCAGACCGGGTCCCTCACAGAGTCTCAGACCGGGTCCCTCACAGAGTCTCAGACCGGGTCCCTCACAGAGTCTCAGACCGGGTTATTATTTCAGTGTGTGTCTGTGTCTCTGTGTGTGTGTGTGTGTGTCTGTGTGTGTCTCTGTGTGTGTGTCTGTGTCTCTGTGTGTGTGTGTGTGTCTGTGTGTGTCTCTGTGTGTGTGTGTGTGTGTGTGTGTGTCTGTGTCTCTCTCTGTGTGTGTGTGTGTCTGTGTCTCTCTCTGTGTGTGTGTGTGTGTGTGTGTGTGTGTGTGTGGCAGGTGGTTTGAACAGCTTCCTGGAGATACTTGAGACAGCAAAGTGAGACAGCTGAGGGCGGAGGATGCCATAATATCATTCCAGTCCTCCTCCTCCTCCTCTGCTTTTCTTTTCCATCGATTTACTTCTTTTTTTAAGTTTCAGTTCCTTCCACTGGTCTCTTTTTCGTGGGTGGTCTCCTCCTCCTCCTCCTCCTCAGATGATGATGCTTTGTGTATGTGTATGTGTGTGTGTGTGTGTGTGTGTGGTTGTTCTAATAGTGAGCGTGAGCCAAACAACATGACATGCAGCTTTTCCACCATCACACTGCTCCTCCCGCTCAGGCAGCACACATTTCTCATTGATCTATTTCCTCTATAATTAGTAATCACATTAATAAACATCTCCATGAATGTGCAGCGTCGTCTCTGCTGCTTTCTAGGAAACTACAACAAGAGCGTGACAGAAATCCCACGTGGACACATTTGGTCATGAAAACCTGATGCTGCAGCCGCTAAATAACAAGCTCTTAACAAGAAGCGCCGTCCTCCTGCAGAGGTTTAATCAATAAAGTTTCTACATCACACTGTAATAACTGACTTTTCCTGTAGCGCCACCATCAGGTCAACGTGTTAACGTGCCCGACACCCGCAGAACTACAGACGTTCCCATCAGCCTCGGCTGCACACTAGCTAACGTTAGCATGCTAACATGCTAAACTGAGATGGTGAACATCTTATATCTGCTTAGCATTAGCATGTTAGCTCAAAGCTCCGCAATAATAACACTAATAAATAAATAAACTAACAAATAAATCTACATTACTTAACTTTAACGAGTATAAAATTATAATCAGTCTGAATGTATATTCGTGATTGTGTGTGTGTGTGTGTGTGTGTGTGTGTGTGTGCGTGTGTGTGTGTGTGTGTGTGTGTGTGTACAGCTTCTTCAAGCACTTTCAAGGAACCTAAACTTTTCCAGACTCTCGAAGCCTTTACCATCACATCTAAAGCGATCAATATATATTGTTACTTTGTTAGTTTCACCAGCTGTTCAACTGATCAGTATGTTGTGATCAGGATTATTTATTTATATATATATATATATCTATATATATATCTATATATAAATAACACTATTGACCAGACTCATCTAGAACTTTACTTTTAGATTATGTTGAAAAATCTACATTTGTATTCAGGCACATTACAAACCTTGAAGCCATGACGGTTCAAATGAAGCATTTTCCAAACTTTCCAGCCGTTGTTCTGGACACTTCTCTCCAACACATCACACACACGCGACACACTGAACTTCTATTTAAAGAGTGAAATGTATTAAAAGACAGAACAGACTGGACGGAGGTTGAGGGGGAACTAAGATTTGGTTACTCAGCCTTTAGTTACTTCTCTTCCTTTTTTTTTTATTTTTCCTCCATTGGCTCACACAGTCATACCACAGGCAGACCACAGTCTCTCACACACACACACACACACACTCGCAGCCCGTCATGGCTATTCTTAGCTGTGTACCGGGCTATTTTTAGCCCACTACCGGTTTCCAGCCATTTAGCAGGGAGGGACCAGCGCCAACACAAAGGAACCGGACTCACATGTGAGGCGTCACTGCGTTTAACTGCGTGCTCGACTTTATAGAAATGTGTTTCTAATCTGAAGCAGCACGCACGCACGCACGCACGCACACACACACACACACACAGAGAGCAGGCCAAAGCAAAATAAGGTTGACAGAGTAAAAGTAAGGAATGCAGAACTCCTCAGCTTTATAAATAGCAGCAAGGTTCCCAGGCTAAACAGCACAATACAATAAGCTGATAGTTATCTAGTGCACACACACACACACACGCACACGCACACGCACGCACACACACCATGCCAACCCGCCACACAAAAACACACAGATGACCAAAACAAAGGAGCCTCTCTTCGACTGAATTCCTGTCTGGCAGATATTTTCGCAGTTCTGCGACTCAGTTCAACCTTTTCTGTCGTCCAACAATCAGCAACCACTCCGGATTATTGATCGATTGATTACAAACACGCTCCTCAGGCCACTTCAGTCCAAACACTCGAGTTAAAAACCAAAGCGACTACATGAGACGGTGTGCTGTTTCCATAGCAACACTATGTTTTCTGTTTTGTTTTGTAGCTGGATGTAATAATTTGTAAGCGTCTTAAAATATGAATGAGTGAGTTACTTCGTACAGTTTATAGTGTTGATGAAACAGCAAAAACATTAAAAAATAAACTAGAGCTGACCTCTCTGCGAGCTGATTGGCTGTTGGAACAGGTGACTTCCCAGAGTCTCAGCCAATCAGAGCGTCTCCGTGACCACAAGATAAACGCCTTCCTGTCTTCCTGCATGAATCCACTTTGGACACTTTGGAGCTGGTCGGCCATCTTTGTTCTGATCTGAGCATCAAATCAGTTCCAGCTTCTCAACTATGTGAATTTTCTGTTGCTTGCTTTTGTTTTAAGTGACGCTGAAGTGAAGATCTTTGGGTTTTAAAACAAGACACAACATGTTCATTAATGTGCTTTAGAGGCGTGTTGCTAGCTGTTTCCCCCTGCGTCCAGTCTTTATGCTAAGCTAAGCACATCCTGGCGTCTCTGCAGGTCGACCTGTTCTACCTGCTGAGATCTGGCGCAGCGAGCGTGACCTTGGCACCATGTGTTGGTGGCCTCACCCGGAGAGGTTACACATGCCTCCCGTCATCCAATCAGAGCGCGAGCATCACTGTAACCACGTGCCTGAACAATCACACACACACACACACACACAGCGAGGTTAACCAGTGGATCTCCAGGGTTCAGTACGCAATGTTTATCTGATCTTACTGAACTCAAAAACATTAAAGTAACAATAAGGAACTTGTAAAACATATTAAAGACAGCTGCTGCACGGACATCCATCACTTCTTACATTAAATAAACTGAAATGTCCCTTATAGCATTATGTTCAATATGCTAGCTCTCCAGCGCTAGCACGTAGCTAAGGCTAGCCGCGCACAGCAGGGAGAGCTGCCCGTCATGACGTTTAGCTTCTGGATTTGCACCAAGAGCAACAAGACACGATTTCATGACTCGTGTTCCGGGAAATAAATAGCACTTGACGCTAAAACGAGAGCTCAGGACACTGGACAGATGTTCTAACTTCAGCAGCGTGTCGAATCAGCAGTGATTCCAGCCACATCGCCACATCTGAATGTAGAAACTTGATGTATTTGGGTTCTGGGCTGCCTGGCGAGATAAAAACATTTCACAGAGAAACTATTTAATCGATTTATTAATGGAGAAAGTAATTGGCACACAAGATTTATTGACCCATTTAATGTTTAACAGCCTGAAATTGTGTCAACAGAAACAAGGTGAAAGTTTGGAGGTTGTGTAGAAGAGAGAGCTGTTAAAATAATATATTCTCATTAATAAAAAGCATTGAGTTTCGTGGGAAAAACCAACCAGAGACAAGAGAAGGAGAATAATCTGAACACCGGAACAGGATGCGGGAGAGGAAATGTCAAACGGAGGTAAACAAGGATCCAGATCCGGTGACTAACCCGTCCGGTTCAGACTGCTGCCTGGCAGATTACAGTAACGAGCTAAACAGGATTGCGGTGAGATTACAGGGGATTACCGAGCATGTAAACCTGGTTCTGACGGGGCGGGCCAAGAGGCCATGTGGCGGGTCGCGTGGAGGGAAAAGCTCAGGTGCGACGACACACAGCTCGTACATGTGCACGCAGGTGAGCACGCAGGTGAGCACGCAGGTGAGCACGCAGGTTCTGCCTGCCTCTCACGCTCTGTGTTGCAGCAGCAGACTCCTGCATGCTCTTTGACTTGTGGCAGCTCGGCTCTGACCTTGGTGACACCATGTGCTCAGCAAGCGTGTGTCCACAGAGGCACAACACTTGCTATTGTGTTCTAACACTATCACATAAAAGGCAGAACAAGGTTCAGTCTAGCACATACTGTTATTGCTGTGAGCTGGTGCAACGCTGTCCACACACACACACACAGACACACACACACACACAGATATACACAGATATACACACACACACACACAGTGTACAAGTGAAGCCATGGGTCTGAGTAACCCGTCTGACAAAGAGGCGACACGTCCTTCCAGGCTGCAGCTGAACACTATTTGCAGGACGGATTCAACCCGACACTTTGCTTATTGACAAGTCGATGTGTCATCTAGTAAATAAAATAATAAAAAATAAATAAAACATTTCCTTGAATCTTGTTCAAAACCAAAAAAGGGAAATTCAGTTTACAAAGAAAGAAAACCAGCAAATATTCACATTGAATTGTCTATAAATAAAAGTTATACATCTCCCAGAGCTCAGACTGATGTCTTCAGAAGTCTCAAGATATTCACTCAGGAAAACAGCAAATATAAACCTCGAAGGAGCTGGAACCAGAGGGTCTTTGGCCATTTTGCTTTAAAAAAGGACTTGTTTCAGCTCTAAGTGTGTCTGTGTGTGTGTGTGTGTGTGTATCTGTGTATATCTGTGTGTGTGTATCTATGTGTCTGTGTGTGTATGTGTGTGTGTGTGTGTGTTACTCACGTCCACGATGTCGGCGTTGGTCCGGCTCTCGTGCGGCTCGTTGTACTCGGTGTACTTGAGCAGGACCTTGTCCATGTCGGTGCTGGCGTACTGGAACAGCTTGTTGGTGCTGTTGAAGATGATGAGGGCGATCTCGCAGTCGCACAGGACGCTCAGCTCGTACGCCTTCTTCATCAGACCAAACTTACGCTTGGTGAACGTCACCTGGAGACGGAGAAAAGGTGTGTTTTTTAGGTCTAGACTGAAACTATTGGTATTCATGATCCCCAGAGGATGAAGACGTGACCATCAAGCACAGTTTGGGACTTTCAGCGTCACATCTCAACAATGATTTAATGTATAGTCATGAAACTGGGTGCAGAGGAAACCTGCAGGTGAAAGTTGTTCGTGATGGACGGATAGTATTAGATATTATTTAACTTTTATTTGATTTTCAGAATAAGTTTGATGAACCTGAAGGTTTGTGTGTCCGACTGCTTGTTAGCAGATCTCAGCTAACGTTAATGTTTATGAAAGCAGAGTGTAGGAAACTGTAGTTTCCTTTGAGGTACACATGATTGTATCACAGGAGACTCACACACACACACACACACACACACACAGTGTACCATCATACAGTCCACGAGGTCCAGCCCTGCTCAGGAAGCATATGTGCCTGCATTTCCTGTCATAACAGGAAGAGAGGAACCGCTCCCCCAGAGAAGACGTGTGTGTGTGTGTGTGGGCGGGTGTGTGTGTGAGACAGTGCAGTTGAGGCCCATTGACAATAAGCTCTCATTACTCAGTTGTGGTGTCTTGTGCAGCGAGTGAGCCGGCCCCGGTGGTGAGGATCATGTGACATGACATCACCAGTCGTCTGTATTTAAAGTGTTTTAAAACACCTTTTTTTTCAGACGTCCAGTTCAAACAGTGACAACATCTAAACACGACAGTTCCCACGTGATAATTGATCATTACACGTTGAATGAAATCAAGTGTTTAGTCTTCTCCGACTGACGCTCGATCTCTCTGGTGAATAATTATTTATTAGTTATTCTGTAACGTCTAACACCGGACGTTTACCTGCTGCATGTAAAGTGTTATTTATCTATTATTAACGCAGTGGACGTGATGACAGAAGAAGCTGGACTTTTTGTGGTTTTACGAGGGTTTTATTTCCTCCTTTGCTCCATCTTGAGGGGATTTTTACAGACCTGATGTTACGAGAAGAACCTCCTCAACGAGCTGAACTCATCTCATTCACAGTGTTTCAAACTTCATTCAACTGGTTTGAGCAGAACTGTGAACCGTGCGCTCAAGGGGGCGTCGCGACTGCATACAAAGTCAGTGAAAGTCAGTGGGAAGACGTGAACCAGAATCTGATGCAGGTCACATAAACATCACGTTCAGATTCATGTATGCAGAGATTCTTCAGGTTATTTGGACGTGTGTGCAACACGTTGTCAGCCGGCCGACAGGCTGCAGGCTGCAGATGCACAGGAGAAAAGAAAAGAGGAACGCAGCTGCTGTTAAACATGACGAAACACTGGAAGATCCACAGGTTTCAGCAAATACGTGAACGCAGGAGGGAGGCCGAGGTCACGCGGTGCCACGAGGCTGCAGGGAGACGTTGGCGTAGCCGGGATATGTATCGGGGGATCTTCTGTGCGGCTGCTGCCTCTACGTTTCTCTGACGGGACTCAGTTTGGACTCGTGATGATGTTGCGAACGTGTTAAACTCCAGTCTGGAAAGACTTTGATGTAAAAGTGAGTGTGAGGTTCGTTCAGACATGAGATCAACACGTAAAGCCGTTTACTTACGTGTCGGTTCCGTTCGTCCATGATCCGCGCTATCTGAATCTTTTTTCTTCCCATCTTGGATGTTTGTTTAGTTTTTCCTCTTCTTCACAAACGTTTCCTCCTCTGACTGACGGACTTCCAGCTGCTCACTGATTTTCACTTTTCACTTCCCAAACTGCCAAAGACAGAAACAAAACATCATCGTTAGGGCTGAAACACACACACACACACACACACACACACACACACACACACACACACACACACACACACACACACACACACACACACAGATCACAGGAGGATAAACCGGGTCTAAGATTCGGTGTCACACCTGACAAGGTGGCGTGTCAACATCAGAATCAGATTAATTACAAAGTTCTGGTGCATATAAGAGCATAAATATATACACATTTAAATCAAGCCACTAAAAGCAGGGACTTTAAAAAGCGAGTCAATACAATATAAGTAGAGAATTTAGCGATAAAATGGAGAAATTAGCGGTTTGTGTTGCAATGGAAAGCACAGAGGAAAGCAAGAATGTATGAATCCCACATGTAATGAGCAGAAACGGGCTGCGTGTGGGTGTCACATGATGCTACAGTGTAACTGCCATGCATGCACAGACAGACAGCCGTCCTTTCACCGCTGCTGCATCCCCCCCGACACAACCAGAGACCCGGGGGGGGGGGGGGGGTTAGCGGTAAGGGGAAGGGAAACCACTAGGCACGTGTCACAATGCAAATAATGAAGAGTGATGAAAAAAAACACATCTGGAGGACTTCAGAAACCACATTCAAACACTCGCCAGAAAACTTCCTGTCTGGGCGGAGCCACGACGGGAAAACCTGCACTGAACGTACCAGTAACAACACACACACACACAAACACACACACACACACACACACACACACACAGAGACAGACAGACACACACACACACACACACGGTTCAACTCACTCTAACCATAGAATCTCACTTTTAGCAGAAGCAATAAAAAAAAACACTTTAAAATCTATATGTTGTGTAAAATGATTGATTTCAGGAGCATCAGGTGCAGCGTCACCCTGTCGGGGGGTTTAAAGCAATCCTGACCTGCTCGCCGTACATTCACCCGTACACGTGAGGATTTATTCACCATCAGTATCACTTTTCTGCTTTGTTTTGCTTCATTGTGCTTAAACATGCAGCAAAGGGCTTTAATATCCATCATTATATTTTATTTAGCACTTCTAAATCTCAGAGCTACAGTCATGATAAACAGCCTCTCTGGAAGTGAATGATTCCAGTTGTCTGGAAACCTCCTGACAGCATGTGGGCCCGACCAATCAGCTGTCCTGACGCGCAGGTGTGTTCACCTGCCAGGCTCTGTGACCTGCTGTTACCCATAAGCCCGCTTCAATGTGCAGGTTGGCTAAGACGTTTAACATGTGCCTTCGGAGGAGCATAATTCCAGCTTTAGGAGACGGGATAAAATCATGCAGTCAACATCCGTCACGGTTTACGGAGCCACTTCCTGCTTCTTCATCATCATCGTCGTCATCGTCACCGTGCGCCAACACCTCTGCTGGTACTTTGGTGTGTGTAACGTTATTACAAAGTTCTACTAAACCAGAATCGTCCACAGTGCCAGCAGTGTGTGTGTGTGTGTGTGTGTGTGTGTGTGTGTGTGTGCCATGTGACCCGTGTTTCTCTCCTGGAGGAGCTTAAGAGGTCGGGTCGCCGAGCTAACTGGATGTTCACACACGCTGAGACACAAACACAAACACACACTGCAGGAGGTCTTGGCAGCTCGCCGCCGCCGCCGTCGGAGGCTGGAACACCGACTCGTGGCGACATAAGACGACGTCGCAGGTGTCGAGAAAACGACCCAACGCAGAGCTTCAAATGTCTCTTAATCACCACCATTAACATTATTAAGATCTTTCTTATACAAGACGTCCAAGCAGCTGCTTGACGTGGAGAAATGTCTTGTTTTGACTAAAGATAACTCAGGGATCTTCAGGGCTTTTTCTTCTGTTTGCATTCACAACGCCAATAACACTGTGACGAGTCAACATGGCGTCGCACATACGCTCAGTAACGCCTGTTCTTCTTCTTCTTCTTCTTCTTTTAAAGGCTGCCTCTGTAAACGAGCTGTTACATGACGAGTTTTTAAAGATGGCGGCCGTCACGAGGGAGCGGCTTCAAAAACACAATGATGGTTCCAGTTTATTGTGCAAACACAAGGAAAGTCCTCCAGCTGTTCCTCCGATCTGAAAAACCCCTAATGATGTAAAACAAGGAGCAAATCGTCACATCTGAGAAGCTGGAACGGTAACATTGCTTGACTAATTGACTAACAGCTCTAAATCAATAAATCTAATAATAATAATATGTATCTTTGTTTATTTCAGCAATGGCCATTCAAATAATAGTCCACATTTGCAAATTACGTTGACAAGCTAGCAAGAAGCTGCCAACAAAAAGTACTGTCGTGTTGATGCATTAGTCAGTTAATTGGTTCATCAATCGACAGACAACAATTTTGATTAATTAATCACTCCTCCTGACAATGTGCAGTTTTAAATGATTTTAAACTGAATAATCACAACAAACCACTTTAAAAAAGACTGGAATCATATCAATGAATCCAGAAAATAAGCAGCAGATCAATCAACATGATGATCAGCTGCAGCCACAACAAGCTGCCGTGTGACTTCCACCTCCCGCGTGAACGTGAAGTCTTAACGGACGTGTTTTACCAAAACCAAACCAAACCAGACGCTGCGAGCAGCAACATGGCGGCCGAGCAGCGTCACACACGAGTATCTGGCGTCTGAGTCACGCAGCTTCATGGGAAACAGCACCGGGATCAACCAGCGTCGCTGCGAGCACGTCGTTGAGAACAAACAGAGGGAGTTTTAGACCAAACTGAGACGTGAGAGGTCATAAAACAACAAGAATGTGCCTAACTGTGTGTGTGTGTGTGTGTGTGTGTGTGTATAACTGTGTGTGTGTGTGTGT
>JAVQJD010104656.1:0-10340 GCA_036023655.1 Nannoperca australis
TCTCTCTCTCTCTCTCTCTCTCTCTCTCTCTCTCTCTCTCTCTCTCTCTCTCTCTCTCTCTCTCTCTCTCAGCTCATTGGAATTACAAGGAGAGTGCAGGCCTCTCCTCTCCTGAAATCACTTGTTCCCACTAAGCCATACAGAGAAAGCCTCACCATTCTGCTGTGCAAAAAACTACAATTTTATGTCCTATAATATCTCATGTTTGAGGCTCATAACAGTTTGTTTTTGTTCATTAAGTTTCAGTTATGGTAGAAAACAGCATGAGCTCATCGTCTATCCATTAAAAAGAACCTTGTGAAGAAGTGCCAGAATCCTTCAAACTTTTTCATGCTTACTTTAAAAAAAACATTTGGTACATATTTATCTCTGACGTTTTTCTATGACATATTTTTCTATTTTCTGAACCTAGTTATGATGGATTTACCCTGCTGTTTGAAGCTAGAAGCTAGCTATTTAAGCTACGCTTTGTCTGAAACCACAGTTGAACAAACCAAAAGCTTGGCAGCTGGTATCCCAAACATAATTCTAAAAAAATGATATGGTTCGGCTCTATCTGTCATCCACAGTTCAGTTACAGAGAGACAAATGGCTGCATGTCAAGTACGCAACCAAAATTACAAAGCAGATGTTTTGCTATGACAGAAGAGAGTACACGAGTCATTTGAATAATGAAAATGTATCGTAGACTGTGACTGCCCTAGTGCTGAAGCCTGACCCCGGGCCAACAGGCTGAGGTTGTTTTTATAAAACTGAATAGAAAGTACAGAGTGGAGCGACTCATTTATTTATGTGCATTTTCCTTTTTTTTCAGTTTGAAAGCTAAACATTCACTGTCCAGTTTGACCAGAGTTTGGCCCTAGAAGTAACTGATTACATGCCTCTGAGCACATCTCAACACGAGCGGACTCGTCCTGTCTGCTGTGGACTTGATGATCCTGATCTCTGAGCTGACAAGAACGAATAAAAGACTGCAGGGTTAAAAGGTCAGCAAACCTCACTGAGCAAAGTATTTTGTGAATTTT
Organism: Nannoperca australis; assembly: GCA_036023655.1. NCBI lineage: Eukaryota > Metazoa > Chordata > Actinopteri > Centrarchiformes > Percichthyidae > Nannoperca > Nannoperca australis. The sequence continues at coordinate 1,026 of JAVQJD010104656.1, forward strand.
CAGTGTTGCCTGTGGGTATAATTTTGGCCAAGAGCTTTAGGAAAGCACTAGAGGGAGCTAAGGCATAACTCGTGCAGATTGAAATCCCCCCCGTCTCTCATATGTGACTAAGAGCATTCAACAACATAGAAGATGGCAGAGTACTCTCATTACCTCAACGAAGAGGGAAAACATTACCAGGTGGCAGAGATCCTAAATTAAATAAACAGAGCTGAGTCGAGACAGGGACAGAAGCAAGCTGGCTTTGCCCGTCTGTCTGTGCTGTGGCTGCACTGTAATTAAAAAAGGTTACTAGAGGGTTACTGTAATCATATAAGAGCATAATATTATAATAGCATGTAGATGCATGGATGCTAACTTTTGGAACTGGAGGTATATATTTGTGCACATTTGTTTTCTATAGACTCTACGTAGCGAATTCAACATATTTACAGTGAACTTCTTATTTGTGTGGAAAGTTATGAAGTGTTTGTGTTTTGGTGCCAGCTTAGTTAAATGTTTGTATAATGGTGTCATATTGGTTTGGCACATTTTCTTCTGTCATGCACTAGTTACAGTAGATGTTTTGTTTTGGTGCCATGATTGTTCGGTGTTTCATGCCACCGTTGATGTTATTAATTACTTAAATGCACACATTTAGACCTGACAATTCCTGTTTCTCACTGTTCGTTGTCTCACTGGTGTTGGGTTGTTACAATTTACAGTATTTCTTCCTATTGGTGTTATTTTAACGCTTTGTTTTAGCCCACCCCCTATTTAGCATTCATGAGCAGTACACGCTATAATGTAGTTGTAAGTATGTTTATTGATGTAGTTAACAACTTTAATTCCTCCTGTGAAGCATCCGTAACTGGATGCTGGCATATAAACAGATAATAGATGGCAATATACTGCAATATAACACATTACATTAATAAACACTTCAAAATGTCCTTGAAGCTGTTTATAACCACATTGTAATACATTGTAAAGAATGTATTACATGTTTGAACACTACTTATAGATGATAAATAATCAGGGTTTTACCCCTTTTTGTATTCCAGATATAGATTTTGCTGCTGTAACAAATTCCAGCTTTGTCAGTACATATGTTTATGTTTTTAAGAAAAATAACACCAGAAGAAAAGAAATCAAAAAGTGCAGCCGTCTGGCTGAGGGTTGTTGTCAGAGCTGGTGTTTACAGACTACAGTTCTGCAGTTCTTATCCAAGAGGCTGTCAAAGGTGGAGGCGTGGTGGAAAAGTTAGGAAGCACTCAGGGAACATGCAGGAGAATTAAGGATCATCATGGGCAATGAACATGGTGTTCTTCACCTAAAAATCTATTTAGCATCCAGTACAAACACGGAAGCATTAGTAGTTGTGATGTGTTCATAAGACACTTTAGTTTTTATCATGTCTGTACAATCTATTATTAGTGTGGGTGGGAGGAAGAGGCTCCACACCAGCAGCAAGAGCATCCACCAGCAGGGGTGTAGCACGGGTAAAAGAGGTGGGAAGCTCTCCACCCACCCTATCCCCCTCTTTTACCTTTCTTCCTCTCACCTCCTCCCACCGGAGCTCCCTCCCTCACTTACAAACACAACTCTCTCGCTCAGTTTCGGGACTCACTGCGGAATCTGGAAGCGAAGATGCGGGCGGTCGGGGCAGTGGGAGTCGGTGTGCTGTGGGCGCTGCTGGTCGCTCTGGTGCCCGGCGGCATGTCCGAGCTGGAGACGCGGGTGCTGGAGCCGCTCCAGACTGAGTCCACCCTGCTGAAGCCAAAGGTTATGATCGCCATTGTGGCTCGCAACGCGGCGCACAGCCTGCCACATTACCTGGGCTGCATCGAGAAGCTGGAGTACCCGAAGGAGCGCATAGCGATCTGGTGAGAGACGCACAAACGGGGATGCAAGCGTGGCACTTTGTGGGTAGAAGTTTATTTTTTTCGGGGGGTGACGTGACTCGTACACTGTGTTGTTAAACAAAGTTATGCAAAGATTTCTGCAAAATATGAGTACTTTACAGTTTTAGAGTTACAGCCACCTTGATCCAAAGTTCTGAGTGTGCATTTTCAGAGCAGAGTACACACAGGGCATGATGTGCACAGCGATCTGCAGTGGAGCGTGCTGTAATGAAAAGCAGCGTGTGTCCGTTTTAATTATAATAACAGATTGTCAGCATCGGCTCGCAGACCTGTTGCTGCGTTTTACGATGCACCTTAACTCGCTTGTTTGCCGGCATCCAAATTGCACGCTGTGGGAGAAGATGAAAGAGCTTCTGTGCGTGTTGGGTTAGGCTTAACCCTTAATCACGGTTCCCCACGTATGATCCAGCACAAACCTGCGGAAACGGGGCTTTTAAAACAGCAGGGCTGGCAGGTAACTGGGGGGCCTCACCCCGTGTAGGGTCCTGAAGTCTGTTTGGTCTCAGAGGAGCAGACTGAGATAATATAAAGTTATTAAAGAGGGACCCTGCAGGTGAAGGGATGAAAGGAGACATTCAGTTGGTCTGACAGCAGGACCCGGGAGTGGGGGTGGTGGGATTCTGGGAAGTCATGCGTAAAATGTGTGTGTGTGTGTGTGTGTGTGTGTGTGTCTGTGTGTGTGTGGGCCTTTGTATGGTCTTCATGAGGGTTATGCAAGCTGGTGGATCAGATAGGAACTCAAACAGAATCTGAGAGGTGTCTGAATCGAGGCATGTTGATTATCAAAGTGAAGAATGTGAGATGGAGGATGTAACAGTCACATGCACATGCCCTTTTCCCTCCATGTCCCTCTCCCAGAGTCCCATTCATCCGTTTTCTTTCCCACCCTTCTCTTCGCTGAAACTCCTGCTTTCGTCTGTTTGTAATTCAGAGACCTTCACACACTTAAACACACATATGCACACTGGAGAAAGTCATTACAGAGAGGGGCCCTTCTCTCTGTGGCAATATGTCAAAGTGGCTGAGCTAACATAACTTTGTGAGCGGTTTAACTCACACTAAGTTAGCTAACACTAAGACATATGATACATTTATCATGAGAGAAAAGGACACACATGTAAACACACACACAGGTCTTTCTAAGCCAAGCCTCTAACACAGGACTGCTTTATTCAGGCACTTCATTTTTATTTCAGCAGCAACAGCACAGCCTGTAGTCTTTCCACTACTACAAATCCAGTAGGACTATTAGTGAACACATATGAGCCTATTTAGCACTTGGGGGAAATTGTGTGTGCAGTATGATGGTCATCCAAGAGGTTCAGGTGAAAATAATAATGTGGTGCTGATTTGTTTCTGTGACAATACTAAATTTGACCAAAAAAGGACAATGGAAGGGCAATTAGAAGCAGTGGAAATGCTTAAACATCTTAAATATTGTTAAAGGGATGGTTTTTCTGTTATAAAAAAAGTTATTTGGCTTTTTTGGCTCAATTTGTTGAGAAAATAGGGTTTTACGCAACATAACTCATGCAGCTCTGTGCCTCTTTCTTTCTCCTAGGCGTCATTACTGACCAACATGTAAGCCAAACCACCCAATAAATGCCAAATTGCAAATTCAACTTTCACTAAAAGCATTAACCCACATTATAGCATTTTACAGTGTGTTACTGAGCACAACATGAATGAAATATGACAGGACAACAACAGTTTAAAACCCAAACATTGCATCTAGAGAGAAGATGTAAAAGTCAATTAAACTTTCCTACTACTGAAAAAATATTGTATGACATTTTTGTCTTTATCTGTCAGCACAGAGTAGTAAGAAGCTTGGGGAAATATGGAGAGGTGGATGACGTGAGACGAGGGACCCCAGCTGAACTCAAGCCAAGGACTTTGCGGTTATATGATACACATCTTCACTCATAAAGCAGCCAGGTTGCTCCACTTTACTACTATCCACAGCTTGTCTGGATAGATCATGGACAAACTGAGGTAAAGAACCAGGGGAACTTTCTAGCAGAACCCGATAGCAGATAACCTTTGCGTTAGGATCTCCAGTGTTTGTGCCGGGACACAATGTTCTTCTCACTAGTTCTTCTCCAGAGCTTCAGGCTTGAGCAAAACAGAGGATTGTTTTTCCTCTTCATTTCCCCTCTACTCATTTCACACCTGCAATCCAGGGGAGACACAGCAAGGTGGAGTAGAGTAGTAGATGATTAAATATAATAATAAGGGTGGAGATAAATGAGGAGAGATACTAGTGTTCTCTTCATTGTGTAGCAGCAGCATCTGGGCGCCAGCAAATGTTGTTTTTTGTTGTGTGTGAATGTGCATGTATAGATGAGATAGGCAAATAAAGAAAGAGAGAGTAAAAGTGTAACATAACAGTTGAAACATAAAGAAAATGCAAATGAAGTGCACAGTACATGGTGGGATAACTGAAGAGATCACATTTTCCCATTGATCCAGGACAGTGTACCCAGAATATGCGCTCAAATTTGAAAGCATTCTATTGTTTCTTACTTCATGGTAGAAAAGTGTGTGTTTGCATTGCAGTAGCAGCATTATATGCAAACTTCTTTGATTTAGTTTTTAATTTCATAGCCATCTGAGATTATCTGGGCAGTCTAATATGAGAGTCACATTAAAAATGACAAAAACTGGAGTGGAGAATCTACATGGGAGCAGCTGTTGTTGAAACACCATGGTGACAACAGTCTTAAACTGCTTAACAACCTGGCCAGATGACAAAATCATGCATGTTTCCACAACATTGTAACTGGTCTGAAGATGTTGGGAGGGCCAAAGATTCCAGTTTAAGCCGATGAGCCCCTGACTCACCCTGGCGGTTGGGATGGTAGGTAAAATTTGCCTTTAGACATTTTACCTCTGCAAGTGGGCGCAGGTCTTAGTCCTAGTCAGAGAAGTGGCAGAGCGGTGAGAACGCATCACACTGCTGTTAAAGAATGAAAGAATGCAGGAATTTAGAGAAAGAGGGGGATGGTCGGGCAGAGAGAAGGTGGTCAACAATGTGGGGAAATTACCCAGGGGGCATTCAACAGGTTGGTTAATCCACATTCCCACACTAGCTTGAGCGTGTGAGCCCCCCTCTTTTCCCCCTGTTTCTACTGCTGCTTCTTTCGCCCTAACAGGATATCGGTGAACTGCAAGACACAACAACACGACTCATATTGTATAATCTGGATGTTTTCAAGCTGTGTAACAGCCCTACTCTGTGTAGTTGCTAGTCTGGAAAACATGTGATAGAAGGAACAGCAGGCTTATAGATCAAGGAGATGAAAAGTTGTGTCAGCTCTTATCACAGTCTTTTGGTGACAGTTGAGATTTACATCTCTGATGTATAAAAGCCTGTCAAACCAAGGTCAGCATGAAGCCTCAGGAGTTAGAAATGCCACCTCGCAGCAAGAAGGCTCTGGGTCTGAACGTGACCTGGCGAGCTGGGGTCTTTATTTGTGATTCCTGTGTCTGTTTTGTCCAGGTGTTTACGGTTTCTTCGCTCAGCTCCCAGACATGCAAGTCAGGATGAATTCGAAAGTTGCCAGTTGGTGAAAATGTGCATTTGAATTGTGTCCAGGGTGTATGAAGCCAGAGCCAGCAGCAGGTTAGCTTAGCTTAGCATAAAGACTGCAAAACCGCTAGTTTCTCCAAAGGTAAAATAATCTAAATCTCACTATTAACATGTTATGTCTTGTTTATTTAATACATACCACAACCAGAGTGTAAAATTGTGGTTTTATAAGGGTTTATGTGCCAGAAAATATCTTGAGTGCGTGCACCTAGAGTCTTATCATGACCAAGAGGGTGCCAGGCAACCAGCGAAGACACCAGTCTTGGTGCTAAATTAAACTAACCGCCTCATGGTTGCAGTGTCATACTTAATGGACAGATATGAGAGGGGTACACATTTTTTCATCTAACTCTCTGAAAGAAAGCAAATAGACATTTCTGTCAGAGCGCTTTCTGAACAAACTGCAACCGCTTCACAACGATAACCACAGTTTGATTAGGTTTAGTTACCAAAACTACTTGGTTAGATTTAGGAAAAGTTCATGGTTTGGGATAAAATAACAAGTCAACGTGGAACTACAGTACGTACTTTTTAACCAAACTGTACCATTTCACAACATTATCCACATGTTAGAAAGGCTTTCTGAGAATTCAAAAGCTTTAATCTTTTGCCAGTTAACAGTAGAGTTTTGCACCCGGCCTGCAGGAGTTACTGTTTTGAGGGGATTTCATAAGCAGTGCACAATGTGTTTGTCTTAACACCTGACGCACAATGCACAACACAATCCTCTCTAAAGTTTAGCCGGCTATTATTATTCCTGACGCTGCTTGTTGCTGGCTGCCTGCTGCTTTTTGCCTGCCGGCTGTGTTCATGTGGTGGAGTTTTTTCCCAGGTGTTGAGCTGGGGGGTTGAGATGATGATTTGTTGACATGTCAGAGACAGACTGAACCATAAAGAGGATCTCAGAGCCTTCCCTGCAAGACTGGCTGTCTCGCTTTCAAAATGTCATGTTGTTTGTTTACTCATTTATCATATAACCACATATAACCATTACCTTTTTATGACTGTCTTTGTACTTTATACTCAGAGACAATGCAGCGATAGGGATGGATTTGTGGTAAGAATTTTTACTGAATATATCTGTTATTATACATTCGCTGGTACAGCCAGTGTAAATCCTATGTACATGCTGAATGCCTCCGTGACAGATGTGCCATGAATAGTGTTGCGCCTGTCAGACATTGAGAGAAGTTTTATGTAATTGTATCCTGTATCTACTATATCATGTCGCGAGGAGATTTACTTCTGAGGCTCCATGTCAGATCCAGCACATACACAAGCATTTGGTAGAATTAATTTGGCCCATGTGATATGATGACATTGACCATATTTAAGCTATTTTGCCAAGTTCACAGAGTTACGCAGCAATAAAGGGATGATAAAAAATATGACTTGAAAGCTGAGTTTAAGTCTTTTTGACTGTATGATTTATTCCTGCCAAATTTGATTTTTTAAAAACCCATTTAAACCAGAACATGTTTGTCCACTAATGGGACACTTCACTGTTTCATGTTTGGTCACTGGGCCAAGGTGCCCCTCTAGTTTACTCGAGTGGTGGTCTGTTTTGACCTTGGGGCAAAATCCAGACTGACAGAAGCACTAAAAAGAAATTCAGTGTTGTCCGGCAAATATGTACTCAACTTAAACCTGTCCGTGTTGGACAAGTTACTTGGAAAACTTAATAATTTTCTCTTTACACATTACTCATAGAAACAATGTAACCCAGGCTTAAGATTGTGTTATCTGTACAGGTGCATTTATTCAGACTATTCTTATTCTGTAAGTCCAGTGTATTCTCATATTGGTTTATCTCAGTGTCACTTAATCCACCTGTGGAGGTAAAATAAGTAAAGCGAAAGCAACAAATGCTCGGCACAGACATTAACAGTATCTGAAACAACATCACAATGTATGCTTGATCCAGGGGAGCTCCTCCTGCATACTTGGGCATGCTAGAGGGGCCTCTTTTAGTTTCTTGGCTCTGCCTCGCAGAGAGTCTGTCCACACCACAGATGGGTTGGCCAAGTTTTGCGAAGGCAGTATTTTTGGCTTTGTTAGCTGTTATTTACAGAGCGGATCTATTTTTCCTTATTTTCATTCTCTCTGACTGACAGATATTAAAACGTAAGAAAAAGAAAAGAATTAAACAGGCAGTTTTGTCACGTTGGAGTGCTGTGCTTGGAGGTTCCCCCTGCCAGGTGTATTACCTCAGGCCCCATTCCTCTGTGAGAGCACTCCAGCGAAACACTAATTGTTCCTGGTTTTGTCACACAGGGAGTCTGGTCATTTTAGGAGAGCAGTTTGTCCAAGTGTATGGAATAAATTATCAGGACGAAAAAGGCTATTGTGCGTTATCTGGTGCAGGCAACATGGGCATTTGTGAATGATTAGCAGCATATGCTTTTGGTGTGTGTCAATATCTATTTGATCACAGTATTGTACTGAAATGATTGTTTAAATGTTGCACGAGCATGAATGTGCAAGCACGTGTATCTGTTCTCACATGTGCGTTTGATGGGTATGTGTGTGTGCTTGAATGATATTACACACATTATGGGTGTGTGTTTCTGCTCTGCTCCTCTGGCTCAGACCCTGTTTTCCATTCACTTCCATAATTACCTCATAAGGCCCACAGTGAGCCAGAACTTGCATGTGCAGAGTAAGAGGCCACAATCATCTTTGACCTCCCAATCAATATCACCTGAGGAGTCGTATTTTGCGGTCACATGCAAACCATGGGAAGATGCTTTTATCTTCTTTCTGAAGCACAATTTGAAGAAACTGGTGTCAGACACACCTCATACAAGTGTATTTAGCTTCCTGTATCCTCAATATTGTGAAAGATTCTACAGAACATTTGACATTAAAGCCATCCACTAATTTACAGTCATGACTAGTTTCAGTTGAGTCTTGAGATCTATGGCATCAAATAAAATAGTGAGAACACATCTGGCAGCACCCGAGGCGCCACCCTGCTGTGAGAAAGTCAGCCAGTGATGCAACTACATCTGGAGTATGTTCCCTCCATATCAAACGTGTGTTTGAGACACATTGCTTGTGTCGCTTTGGACAGTGAGTTTCCACTGAATATGTGAGAGTGCCCAAGTAAATAACTACAATGAAATAAGGACCAAATATATCAATATATAATTATACTGTTATTCTGTATTTTTCTTACTCCAATTAATATCAGCCCTCTGCCACAAGCCCCAATGTGTTTCTACTAAAGACGTAAATCTCAAAAAGATATAGCTTAACATTTTTTATAAAAGGCTCAGTGATCTCCTAAAAGAGCACATACTATTAAAATGTTACTCAAACAGTAGTAAATGACCTCCTCACTAATTGGACTTTGTCATTCTTTATACTACATTTTGGCTTATAGTCGGGGACGCATCACTTTGAAATGGGCGTTCCATCTAACTCTAGATGTATTGAGTCACTTTTTTTTTTTTATACCTGCAGGGCATCTGTGGATATAAAGAAATTGCACACCTAATGATGAGGTGTTGTTAGTAGCAATTACTCTGTGGCCCAATGTCCATTTTCCAAACACAGTGACTTCAGAGCCTAATCTTTGCCAGCCCTTCAGTGAGCCTCAACCAGCAAACTCTCTGTAGAGCTGAAGGGATGCAGCTGACGATGTTGTACCTGCCAACAGTCCAGCCCTGTCCTCTCTGCTCTATATCAACAAGGTATTCATGTGAATGTTTTATCTGTAGACCTGACATATCTATTCAATAAAGTGCACCAAACAAAGAGCCTTTTTCAAGCTCTCTCTCTCTCTCTCTCTCTCTCTCTCTCTCTCTCTCTCTCTCT